>JARFYF010000112.1:87834467-87847343 GCA_030265395.1 Rhina ancylostomus | reverse complement strand
CAGCACTGCTGATCTCTCAGGGGACCTACTCTTTCCCTGGCCACCCTTTTACGCTTAATATAGCTATAGAACCTCTTGGGATTTTCCTTAACCTTAATTGCCAGATCCATCTCATCCCTTCTCTCTGACCTTCTGATTCCCCTCTTAAATGTATTCTTAATCTTTTTATAGTCATCAGGGGATTCAATCATCCCCGACCTCCTAAACCCAATGTAAACTTCCTTCTTTTTCTTGACCAGAGCCTCAATATCTCTCGTCAGCCAAGGTTCCTTAAACTTACCAGGTGTACCCTTCATCCTAACAGGAACATGCTGCCCCTTGACTCTTGACATCACACTCTTAAAATCCTTCCACTTGCCATTCATTCCTTTTCCTTCAAACAGGCTCACCAAATCGACCTCTGCTCGATCCCATTTAATTCCTCCAAAATTAACCCCTTCTCCAGTTCAGGACCCTAACCTGCAGACCTGTTTAAAAAGCATGGGATAGGCAATAAAGTAAATCACATATTAGTGAATTAGTGATATATATGTGTTACTACCAGAGAAATACTCCCCAAAATGATAGCAGCTGTGGCTTTGACTTCCTTATTTCTAAGATCTGCTGCTGCAAGGAGTTTCGTGGGATCCCTGGAGCGGTGAAGTCACCAAGTTCACTGAGCAACCAGTCACATTGAAGAATTCTCAGACAGCAAATAAAAAGCACACTTTTGTTTGTTTAATTGGAGACAGGCGAGATTGGAAAGGTCTTCCTAAAACAGCAACTAATGCTGTATCAATTGTCCAGTTTAAATATTTAATTGATAGGATTTTGCTAATCAAAGATATGAAGATCAATGAGACAAAGGCAATTACATGGATCAAGTCATACATCAGACATGATCTCATTGATTGGTGGAACAGAAATGTGGGTGTAAACATTTTACACTTGTTTCTGTGATTCTTATATTTTTAAAATTCAGGGAAGGAATATCTGCAATATAATGGGAAAAAAAGCAGACCATAAGAGGCAAATTTATACTATTCATACCTTTATACCCAGATCCAACATGTACTCAATGAGATCATGACTGATGTACGTTCTGATCTATATAATTGCCTATTCCCTGTACCTCTTACTATATTTGATTAACAAAAACCTACCAATCAAAGATTTAAAAAGAATAATTGCTGTTTGTGGAAGAGGAAGTCAGAATAAACAAGTTTTTTTTAAGGTTGGCAGATTGTGACTGGAGGCTATTCAACAATGTGGCTTAAGGAACCAAACAGAAAACTTCCAAGCTTGCTGATGATGTGAAACTGAGTGGGAATGTGAGTAGCAATGAGAATACAAAAAGGCTTCAAGAGCATAAAGACAAGTTGAGTAAATGGGCAACAACATGGCAGATAGAGTATAACATGGAAGAATATGAGGTTATTCACAATGGTAGAAAAACTAGAAATGTTGAGTACTTTTTTAAATGCTGGAAGTGTTGATGTTCAAAGGAACCTTGGTCTCCTTGTACATGTCATTGAAAGCTAATATGCAGGTGCAGCAGACAGAAAAGCAAATGGTATGTTGGCCTTTATTGCAAGTGGATTTGAGTAACACAGTAAAGATATCCTACTGCATTTAAGTGAGGCCTTGATGAGACCACACCTGGAGTATGGGATACAATTCTGGATTCTTTTCCTCAAAAATGTTATACTTACTACAGAGGGAGTGCAGTGAAGATTCAGCAGATGGTTTCCTGGAATGTCAGCTCTGTCACATGAGGAGATATTGAGTAGATTAGGCCTCTGTTCTTTAGAGTTGAGGAGGATGAGAGCTGATGTCACTGAAACACACAAACATCTTAGAGGTCTCTATGTTTCCTCTGCCTTAGGAGTATAGAACTTGGGTTCACAGTCTCAAACTGGGCCATTTAGTACTAAAATGAATGAATTAATTTATATTTTGAAAACAAACACAGCAGCCAACTTGTACACAGTTAGGTCCACAAACTGAAAATGAAGTAATTTTTATTTTCATTTAATTTGTTTTGGTGGACAATTAAAAGAAGAATGTTTGCATGATGCCATTCCATATATTTTCTTGATAATGCCAAAGGACCTTTAATTTCAACCTGAACAGACAAATCGATTGTAGCATAACACCCCATCCAAATGACTGTATATGTAACAAGACAGTCTTCTCTTAGCATTAAGTCAATGTTGTCCACTGAAACTTGAGTGCATATCTACAGATTCCTGGTTCAGATACAGAATCGGGAGTGTTAGTAGTGTATCTTTTAATTCTCCTGAGTAAGTATGGAAAAGAACAACTAAGATAAATAAGCTATATTGAATTTCAAATATTGAGCGCTTGTTAAAAACTGAGCATGGTGGTAATCAAATGACTGGTACGCTCCCCTACCTTCAAGGATGACCACACTTCATGAAATAATTCCAGTCCTGATGCAGGCTTCCAACCCAAAACGCTGACCATCCCTCTACCATCACAGATGCTGCTCAACCTGCTGAGTTCCTCCAGCAATTTTTAATTAGCTCCAGATTCCACCATCTGCTGTCCCTTGTGCATTCTAAAGTAATTCTATCCGTGAAGTCTTTTTGAATGGTCTGAAAGATGCTATGAAAATTTTGTTCTTTGGTATTAGTTTATTGTTGACACTTGCGTGAAGTCTGAAAGATGCTGTGAAAAATTCTGTCTTTGGTATTGGTTTATTATTGTCACTTGTACCGAGGTACAGTGAAAAACTTGTCTTGCATACCGATTCATACAGATCAATTCATTACACAGTGCACTGAGGTAGAACAGGGTAAAAATAATATACAGAGTAAAGTGTCACAGCCGCAGGGAAGTGCATGAGGTTGTGAGAAACCATGGCTGGGTGACACCGGAGCTGATGTTGTCAGTGGCGGAGCTGCCAGGCGCCGAGGCTCCGGCTGCGATCCCACAATGCCCTGTGGCTCGGGGTCCAGTATGGCGGCCGGGGAATAGGCTGTATTGTGGTGACGGGCTGGCTGTAGGTGGACGGGATGCCGAAGGTGGTGTCTCGCAGCGTGGTGTGCTCCGACACCCGGGACCGTGAGGAGTACGACGATGGCGAGAAGCCGCTGCATGTTTATTACTGCCTGTGCGGGCAGATGGTGCTGGTCCTCGGTAAGCGAACGCCCGGCTCCGTGTAGGCCCCGAAGCCTCGGCCTCGAGTTTACTGTTGGGAGGGCTGGGTGGGTGGGGGTGCGGTGCGGCGGCGGGTGAGAACGTACAGCTCATGGGACCGCGGCTTTTGCTGTTAATATAACCTACTGAATATCGTGTAAGTGGGGACACAAGAATCTGGGGCAGCAAAAAATGTGCTGGAGGAACTCAGCGGGTCGAGCAGCGTCTGTGGAGGGAATTGGACGGTCTGGATGAAGGGTCGACTGTCCATTTCCCGCCATAGATCATGCTTGATCTTGCTGAATTCCTCCAGCAGTTTGTTTTTTCTTAAAAAAAACTGGGGTTATAATCTGCTTTCTTCAAGTTAAAGCAAATAAAACGAGATCTCAGAAGTTTGATGGTAATTGGATTCAGTTATAAAAAAAATTAACCAGTACTCCAATGATGATTTGATAAAGTGAAAATAAATCTGGATTAACATACAGAATGAATACGGTTGTGCAAATGTACATGCCAGTCTTAGTGGCATGAGAAAAGCATAAAAGGAGAAACAGTTTGTAGGCAGTCTCATTAAAAAATGTGAAAGAATGAGAGATATCTTATTGAAACATAAGATTGTGAGTGGTAGATGCTGAGTGGATCGTTTCTCNNNCCTGGCTAGAGTCTAGAGCATAGTTTCAAGAAAAGTTTTTAGCTGTTTGCAATTGAGATGAGAAAGCATTTCTTCTCAGAGGGTTGTGACTCTTTGGAATTATCAACTCCATAGTGCTGTGCAGGTGGAGTCATATTCAATGTGGACAGATATTTGAACTATGAGGGAATCAAGGGGTAAGGAGAGAGTGGAAAATTGGCGTTGAGGCCAAAACTGGGTGAGCAATGATCACATTGAATGGCGGAGCAAGCTTGCGAGGTCAATTTTTCTGTTTCTTAATTTCTTAAATGCATTAATATCTGGAAAAGAGAGTACCAATCAACATCTTTGTAGAAGACTTTTGTTGGAAAAGTAAGCAAAGACTGAGGACTTCCTTGGGTGCGACAAGCTAGAGCTCTGCCCTTTTGTATCCAAAGAGTGGGATTTGAACACACAGGTTCTAGGCTGATACTTCAGTGAGGCCATTGTGCACTCAGTTTCTTTAGTTGCATGGCAGTTCAAAGGCAATCTGCAAGGGACATCCAAAAGCAAACTAACAAAGTTGATTCCTTTCATCATTGTTTTGCAGAGTTATCACATATGTGACACCTTTTGATTGGGTTTTATGCCCAATCAAATTGTAATTGTGAATAAATTAAAAGTTTCTTAGTTTTGGGAAAAAACGATCTATCTGATGGTACCTAGGCAGCTGTAAGATATATTCAGTAAAGTGATCAAAAAATTACATACAAAAATCATGTACTTTTATTTAGAGAGCAGTTTGTAAGTTTTACGAATGCAAGTTGCCTCGTTGCCTTTTGGTGCTTCACCAACCAACCATTTTCCATGTATGGTGCCATATTATGCTTATTTGATCCTGGGCTGTCACAGCCTCACCTGACAAACAAAATTTGCTGGTAACAGACCAGTGGATAGTGGTCTAGATTATGGGCTCTGACACCTATTTTTAGCCTCCAAGAGTATTGAATACTACAGCACTGAAGTACTACTGTATGATTCTAATGTTCCTGTCACTCCTGCAGCAGGGCCATGCAAGGATAAACATGAAGGGCTCAAAATTGAAGACAACCTTGGACACATTACCTTAGCTCTTGATTATTTGTTTTCATATGACTAATGCATTTTAGTGATCTGTGCACTTAGATGCAAAATCTTTTGATACTTAATAGTTTTTTTTAGATTTTACCATTTTTAAAAGATTATCTTATTGCCATATGGTCCAGAATAGATGACTTCACACTTAAATGCCATGATTTTGCCTACTCAATGTCTATGTTATTACTCCTGTCTACACAAATCTGTATGTCATTGACAAAATTGTATTACCTGGACAGACAAGTATAATGTCATCAATGACTGATATCCTAGCATGGAATAAAACAAACAAGGAAGATCAATCTTTGTGGCAAAAAAAGTCTCTGTGACTGATTTAAAGTAAAAAATCTGAAGATGAGGTTCTTGAAAATGGCTTTGGTGGTCCAGCACTACGTCTGGTTTTAAACCAACAGACTGATTCATCCAAAACAAATTTACATTAACACTAATTCTTGTTGCCATTGTGTTCATATTTTTACAGTCTCCCAACTGAGCATCATTTTTCTTTAGTGAATGGTCTGGCATTCTGACGATGTCCAATTTAGCTGTCAGAATATCAAATCTTGTACATATCAAAAATTCAATAACAAAAAACAGTAGAATCTCAATCTGAGTTAAAAACAGAAAATGCTGGGAATGCCCAGCAGGTCAGTCGGCATCTGCTGGAGGCAAAACGGATGCTGCCTGACCTGCAGTTTGCATATCAAAATGTTTGACTAATTAAGCCTTGTGGAAATTGTAGATTAGCTTTGCTTGTAATATTCCAGATATACTAGATAGTTGCAGCCAGCTTCCCCAGGTACAAGCAAGCCTCTGATTCTACCTCCAATTTTGTATCACTCCCAAGCAGCATCTACATCACAACAATGTAAAACTGATGTGCTGACACTTGTTTACTGCTCCCATAGTAATTAATCTGCAATTCACTCAAGAATCTCAAATATAGTACCACAGTGTGGTTCCTTCACCTTTTCCATTCACTTGATTATTTAAGTTTGGCAGTATGAATGGGAATAAAATAAAACAGTATCTCCAATTTTTCACTGAAGATGTTGATGTTATTACTACCTCTGATTCTTTTTACCCTCCATTCCCTCCTTCCCACTACCCCCACTCCATTTAAATATGATTTATTGTGATGCTAAGAAGCTAATTTTGCTTTTAAATTTCAAATTATCTTGCATCCCAGTTAATACCTCTGCCCAATCCAGGAGATGCTATTCTTTTATTTGCTGTTTTTATATAAATTTTTCACAGTCTATTTGAGGTAATGGTGTATGTTATTTATAATCTCTCCCTACACAAAGAAAGGATTGGAATGAACCATTGTGAAGCTGAAATAATTTTCAGAGGCAACATTTTGTTTCTGATCATACTGACTTACATTTCAATATGCCTGTGAAATACTTTCATACCAGTATTTCCATTTGTTTTAAAATTGGCCCTTTGTCTCTCAAGATTGGTGTTTTTTCAGCTTGTAATGAAAAGACATTGTAATATAGAAAGAGAAAATAAAATAATTTATCTTTTACCCTCCACCAAGCATCACAGGCAGGTTACATCTTCTCAAGAATTGAGCATTTTTACCCTATGAAGTTGTGGTTGGAGGTATTTTAAATGCCTCTGGTATCCCATCATTGAGTTATATTTTAGATGCAAGTCTAGATGATAAATGTTGGGAGGCTTTTTGACTGTGGACAAAGTAAGAACCCTATTTGATTTTCATTCCCGTCACCCATCATATTTCCCTAAGTCAGCACTAAGGTAAATTGGATTTTCTGCCAGTTTTCAGTTAGAATAGCACTCGGGAGTTTCTTGTCTATGTGACCTAATCTTGCACTATTCACTGAGCAATCCAGGAGATGCTGACCATGCTATGTAATTTTCTTTTATTGTTCAGATTGCCACTTGGAGAAACTGCCCATGAGACCACAAGATAGAGCACGTGTTATTGATGCATCCAAACATGCTCATAAATTCTGTAACGTTGAGGAAGATGAGAGCATTTACCTACGAAGGTAAGATAGAAGCATCATGATGTTGGAGTTTGCCTTAGTTTTTAAATTTTAGTTGATCCATTCACAAACTTGAGTTAAAGAGTTTGCACATTATATATAAAGTGGTAGTTTCACACCTCAATTTTGAATTGGCACTAATATATTAGAGGTTTTAAACACAGAAAATGCATGATTGTGGCAAGAGATGCAAAGGAAAAATTCCTGAGCAGCAGAATGAGTGAGGAAGGAGAAAACCATGAAAAATAGTAATGGGTGATTCAGCTTGCAGAAGTAATTTTCACCTCATCAATTACTTGCACCCAACGGATTAGATTCAGTTTAAAGCTTCACACATGAACTCCATTTTAATGATGGTAATTGTTTAAAACAGTCATCATTCTTTTTTTCTCCCTATTTGCAGGCCACAAGGGATAGAGAAGCAATTTAGGAAAAAATGTGGAAAGTAAGTACTCAACATTTATAACTTTACTGTATTAATTTGTGTCCTGCAATTTCACATATAGACAGTCAAGACTAAATATAATCATAAAGTAAACTGAGCAGAAAGTGAAGAAGAGTAAAGGATGTGATCCTTTGCTATTAACTAATGCAAGCTTTGTGATGGTGATGCTGCAGTTACATGGTAGAACCTAATAGATTTAGGAGTTTTTGGAAATACTCAACAGTTCATTGCAGTATCTACAGATAAGGGAAACAGAATTCATTTTTCAGATCGCTCTTTCATCAGAGCTGGGAAAAGTTAGAAGTAAAACAAGTTTCAGGTTGGAGAGAAAAGGGGGAGATGCAGAAAGGCAAAAGGAGGTGGACCAGGAGAAAACGAACAATATAAATATCAACATTGCAGCTAAAAGAAATTCATAAAAATTGGTGAATAACATTTTATTTCATATTTTTTAGTATTTGAATGCTGTTGGTTACCCTGAAGCTATACCAATATTGTGTCTTCTCAGATTTAAAAATAAAAATATTAGCTTTTCACACTAATAGTAATTTAACATCAAACCATGTTGATTAATAGCATGAACTATGCATTTGGAGGGAATCTAATAAACGGAATGAAACATGTTGTTCAAGCTATGCACGGGCAACTTGACCACTTAAATGTTATCTATCAGTTCACTGAAGGTGCATTGGAGGAGAGTTGCATTTTAGGACAGTCAGTGTTGGATGAGAGATTAAACTGTGACCACAGGATTATAATGGATGATGCTGGAAAATGGGTGCTGAGATCACTTTGTAATTAAACATTCACTCTACAGCCTGGTGCAAAATGTAAATTATGATGCATTCTGGCTGCTTATAATTTCAGTAACCAGCCAGCACTAACTATGTTGTTCATTGCATTAGTATATCACTGCAAGTAACACACTGTTCAAAATAATGCAAAATATCGGTATTCAAGATTGTCGTATAATCCAATTATTTAACTTCAAGGAGTTGCAAAAGGAATACATCCCTTATAGCAAGAGTTACTTAGCTTGGGTAATAAATCTGTAAGATCTCTTATTGATTTTTAATAAGCCTTTATTAAAATATTTCAGTATTTGAAATTGTTAATTTGTATTCTGCCTTCAGTTCTTTCACCTCATTTATATTACTTTGTCAGTTGTTGGCTGTGAACTTCATTTATTTAAACCATGTTTGTCACATTGATATTCAGGTGAGTAGCAGAATTTGAATATACATTTTTAATAGGCTTTGGAATATTTGAGTTTTGCTGGTGTTTCTTTATCCTAATATGCCCAAAATATATGGGAGTTAGGTTTGGTTTAACAGAATTTTAATCCGTTGTCCTTATCAAAATATCTGGATGTGTTTACGTCTTGACAGCAAAAGATGTCTAGTAACTGTGTACCTTTGCAGGTGTGGCCTGCTTCTCTTTTATCAGCACCAACAGAAGAACACTCCAGTTACTTTCATCGTGGATGGTGCTTTGGTGAAGTTTGGCCAAGGGTTTGGTACGACAAGTATATATAGCCAGAAACAGGAACCTCCAAAGAAGGTGAGATTGAATATTTATGTATTTGCATCATGCAGTTTTCTCAGATTTATTTATCAAGCAGTTCAAGGTCACCTCATAATATTTTGCAGCTTAATGAAGGCCACATAAAGGTTCATTGTTCATGTAAACAGGGCTTTTGGGCTACTAAATTAAGCAGTTAACATACTTTCTGTGGTGAGATTGGTATGAACAACCGGAAAATACAGGAAATTAATATTCAAGAATAGTTGCTTATTCAGTTTAATGAAGAATACCTAAGGGACTGAGCTTGAAAAACATAGTTTTAAAACATGTTTATAAAATGTAAGATGCCACTGACTCAAATTCAGTATTTCTTCCATAATATACTGAAGTTGGGGAACTTTTTTGAAAGAGGAGGGCAATATTGGGAGCAAAGAATAATTACATTTGCAATTTTCCCCTCTGGACATCTGTCTTATTGAAAATATAGCTATGCATATGTTTGAGCAGGATTTTTCCAACATATTTGGTTAAGCCAAAATTTTCTCCTTTATTTTACTGTGCAAAATGAGAACAGTATCTGAAGAGAGAGATAGTTAACATCTCAGGTCATTGGACCGGATCTTGCCAAGTTTTTTTTCCAGAAAATTGCTGGCTAGCAGCAGTGCATGGGTCAGCTTATTCCTGACTTCTGTGCCTGCATTGCAACGTGGAAACCAGGAACAAGTTTGGGGATTGGACGCCAGGGATTGGATGCTTGGGGATTGTATCTCCTCTTGCTACACCATTGAAATTGGCACTGAGTTTAGGGGCAGGGTACCACATACTGGAGTTGAGCAGCTGGATGCACTCCATTTAAACCTGCTTGCTGAGCTTGTAACAGGAAAGTAGGTATTCTTTATTTTAGTAATCTTAATGATTTGAATTACATTTCTATCACTTAAACATGTTTTTAAGTGAATTTGTTAATTCTGATTTTTATTCTATTTAAATCATTTTGAACTGATTACAAAAGTCTCTGATCATAAATATTTAGAAGCAATTCCAGCAATGAGCTGTCAAAAGGCCATAGTGGTCTGTGGGTGGGACTTTGAGATCTGCTGCTTGCATCCTCGTCATCGTTTGTAGATTGCTTCACCTCATGAGGTGATTCTTAGCCAGAGTGGCCTCGTCTGACTGGTCATATGGGGTCAGTAACAGTAAATGCATTCATGGAATAATCATGAGCACAGGTAATGACCTGCATAGAACTTGATCCAGTCCAGTGGTTTTGTTTTTAATCAAATCAGAAGTTCTTTTCAGTTGAGAGGAATCCTTGCATCCATTTGCTTTTTCAACCTGTTTATATGCAGCTCACTGTAAACGTGTTTAAACTTTACTTCATATTTGCATGAGTGCAGGGTGTCGTGGTACTTTGTCACAATCATTGCAAACAAAACTTATGCTATATTTTTCCCATCAAGAATTTCTGGGCAGCAGTTCTTTACTGCCCTGTTGGCCAAAAAGCATTGAAATTAGTTAGTAGTACTGCCTTTGCTGCTGACGTGGCTGGCATTAACTACTGCAATGCAGAATAGATTTCAACCTTATGAATGTAATGATGGGTATTGTTCAGTATCAACATTATCCAATACACTTATCCAGAGAAATCAGGAAAGTTCTAAAGTTTTTGTTCAATTGGAGGTTCTGCAACTACCGGCAGTTATAATTTGCAATGTTTCTCCAACAAAGGAAATCACTCAAGGCATTTGCAAAGTGTAATCACAAATGAATTGTAGAAATATTAGGAAGGATGAGTTAAAATCTTGAACAAAGCTGTATTCTAAAAAGAATATTGTTAATTGAAAGTAGACAGCAGTGGAGTTTATCTGTTGAATCGTGGTTGAACCAGTTAGGAGAGTCTGAAAGAAGTTAGAACATGGCGGAATTATGTCTAGAAATTGTAGAGGAACAACCAATAAGCTAAACAAATACTGAGTTATATTACCATGTTATCAACTTATATGGTGCATAGTTAAGAGCACACCTTGAGTACTGTATTTCCTGAGGAACAAATCTTGAAAAGGAGTGTCAAAAGCAGGGAAATTTATGGAGCTACTTCTGAATCAAGAGCAATGGAATAATTAAACTGGAGAAGTATCTCATGTGAAATTGTCACAACAGGACATGGGTTTTTGCCTTCACCAGGTATGTTCTCAAGGCAGTTAGATACTGTCACAAGGGAGCAATTAGTTTCTATAAAGATATATGACAAAGAACAGAATTGTTGTCTTCATTTGTAATCTAACTTAATGTTTAAAATGAAAAGGAAAGTTAATATCCTGCTCAGAAATATGAAGAGAGTGTGGAAGTCTTTCTTCTTTTGTTTATTCTGTAGCCCAACTCCAAGACACCTAATTAAGTTCTTTGGATGTAGTTCTGGATTTCAGATAACAAATTGCAGATCCAAGTTTTTTTTTAAGCAACGGTAACGTAGCAGCACTTTGCATGGTGCTTTGGAGTAGCATTTTAAAGCACAATATTGCATTTAGATAAATTGGAGAGAGAGATGAACTAAATCTTGGTCAAAGAACTGGATTTTTAGGGCTACTGTACAGGAGGAAAGGGAGTAATGAAACATAGAAATTCAGAAAATTCCAGAGCTGAGAACTTAGGCACCTGAAGGTGTGGCTGCTGATGCTGGAGCAACTAAATGGGGAGCTTAAGTGGCCAGAATGGCAAAAGTGAGCAAATACCCAAAGGGAGGAGGTCACAGAGAAAGAGTGGTACAGTCATGGATGGATTTGAAAATGAGGTTGAAATTTTAGAATTGACATGTTGCTTAACTTGGAGCCAGTGCAGTTCACCAAACGCAGGGACAGCAGATAATATTGCTGCTCCACAGGTCCAGCAACCCTGGCTCGATTCTGACTGTTGGAGTCTGCATATTTGTGACTATGTGAATTTACCTCGGATCAGAATCAGGCTTATTATCACTGACATATGCTCCAAGATTTGTAGTTTTGCGGTAGCAGTACAGTGCAAGACATAAAAATTACTATAAGTTACAAAAATAAATAAACAGTGCAAGAGAGGAATAACGAGGTAATGTTCATGGGTTCATGGACCGCTCAGAAATCTGATGGCAGAAGGGAAGAAGCTGTTCCTGAAATGTTGAGTGTGGGTCTTCAGGCTCCTGTACCTCCTCCCCTATGGTAGTAATGTGAAGAGGGCATGTCCTGGGTGGTGAGGGTCCTTAATGATGGATGCCATCTTCTTGAGACACCGCCTCTTGAAGGTTCTGGTGTCCTCCAGCATTCCAAAAAAGCATGTGTTTATAGGTTGATTGACCTATTTTTAGTAGGTGGCAAGAGATGGTCGGTGCGGCAGAGTTGATCAGCATACGAGAGAGATTAGGTGTCATCATCCCGTTGCCAGGTTTCCTTAAAGACCATTGTCTCAATCTTTCATCTGCAATAACTTGTGTATTCTGGAGGAAGATACGGATATGGGCAGAGGTAGCTAACCAAATGCTAGGATAGCACTGGGTTAAAGAGGGAAATCCATGATTTAACATGGAGCAGATGAGCTGGACAGGGAGATCAGTGAGACAAAGAATAGGGGAGTGAAGGTTGCTACAATGATGCTTTTGTAGGATGCTTTGAGAGACACGAGGCTCATGTGAGATAGTGTTGAGCAGGTGGGAGAATATTATTGTTGAGGCGTACTGAACAGTTGGTATAGAGTGCAGCATAAAAGATTGTAGTGAAATTGAGTGAGTATAATTATGGGAGGGGAGTCTGAATTGTATAAAGTAGCAAGTGAAGGGCATAGAGGTGGAAGTGGAAATGTGTGAATGGGTCAGGTCTACAGCAGTAGTTAATATGTACACTTGTGCATACAATGTGGGCCTGCTTATACTGTATTTATTGGGATATGATATATTCTGGAGGTGAATGGAGAATAGAGAGGTAGCAGAATGAAAATTGCAGCTCCTGTGACATGGATAGGATGGAATCCAGATGGAA
>JARFYF010000112.1:87686219-87699094 GCA_030265395.1 Rhina ancylostomus | reverse complement strand
ATATTGCTAGGAATTAAGAGATCTGGAGATTGTGTTGTTAAATTCTACATCTACATCTTAAAATTCTACATGTGTCTCCCTGGTCTTTAAACATCTACTGAAAGGAACAGCTATCCATTCCAGTCCTGAACACTTCTATTAAGTCTCCTTGTTTATTGATACTCGATGTTTTAGAAAACTGTTCACTCTTAATTTTTTTTGTCTTTCATGGCCTCCTTTAGGGCTTTGCCCCACACCCATTGAACCTGCAGCACTACTAATGCATTGTCTGGTGTGTGTGTGTGTGTGTGTGTGTGTGTGTGTGTGTGTGTGTGTGTGTGAAGGTTTGGAATTGCTTTGGATGTGGTTAGAAACACAGTTGAATTTTCTCTGGTTTGGTGGCTTCTAAATAGATATAAAAGTAGACAGAGCCACATTCCGCCAGAGAATTAATGGCAACTCTAGTGGTTAAAACTAGACACACAAATTTTGATTTTCCAAAATTGCTTTGATTGCAATACACTTGCTGCCTGTGGAGGTGTTATTGACAATTCTTGTGCATTTTTCTTACTGTCTTTTGGTTGGTCTGACAGACGTTCTGTTTTTAAATCCAGGCTGATATTCAGGTTGATAAAGAGAGGCAGAACTTCTATGAGGCATCTTTAGAGTACGTTTACAAAATTCAAGAGGTTCATGAGAGAAAGAAGTTTGAGGTGGTGGAGCCAGTAAGTAATACACAGTGTATAAAAGCTTTAATGGAAAGGAAATTTGACTTTGGTCATTAATGTTAATCGCATTGTGGAAGAGCAACAGGCTCTTGTGTTCACACTACCATTCGATTCCAGTGAATGCTGTTTATTTTCCTCTTCACAGGTATTGGCATTTCTACACAGTCTACTCACTTTCCAACATTTGACCTTTGAACTGACTCAGGATTTCTTGCCCTATAAGCAACAGCTTCAGCTAAGTCTACAGCACGTAAGTTCTGGTGTGGTATAGTTGTGACCAAGAAGGAGTAGACCATTGACCAATTGTCTAAGCAACACTGGGATCCATTGAACTGTTGATTCTTCTGTACTTGGTTCCATGGAATCTTTCTCTACACTTAAAATTTAGTGGAGGAAGTAACAATTGTCCATGTTGAATTTCACCAGAAGAATTGGTTTGTTGAGTGTCCAGCAGCATGTGCGCAATCTCAGGATAGGATACCACTGGAGGAGGCCATTCAGCCAATGTTTGAGGCATTCCTTTGGAAAAGCAAACCCATTCGTCCCTGTACTTGGCATAATTTCTAGATTCTAGCATGTTTTTTTAAATTTCTGGTATTGTATCTGTATCCACCATTCAATTATCCAGTGCTTCCAAATCTTAATCACTTGTGTCTCAAGAAAGGGTTTTTTCTCATGTTACTTCTGGTTCCTTTGTCAGTTCCATCTGGTTAGAGATCTTTAAACCATTGGAAATTTCTCTTTATTTAGTATCTAAGCCCTTCATAGTTCCAAATGCCTCTTCTCTGCTGTGAGGTGCAGATGTCCAAGCACTTCTCTCTCCCCTGGAGCCATTCAAGTTAACCTGCTCCAAAGCCTCTGCATCTTCCCAACAGAGATGGAGATAATTCTACAATTGAGGACAAACTGGTGTTTTCTAAGTTTGATATAGCTTCCAGGCTTTTTGCACTGTTTTTCAAGACTAGGATCCCAGAATTTTCAATAACAGTTCAATTAATCTATCGTATCACCTTCATTGATTTCATTTACAAGTATTTTTGGCTTAATTTTTGGCTTAATACAGGTATTTTTGGCTTATTTTAAAAACAAAATTGTATATTTTGTCTCACCTCAAACTTCCTGGTGTCAGGTACCGTTGAGTCAGTAAAGTATTAATCCCTGGTGACCTGACGGACTGCCTGTCTCCAAGATGTCCATCACAAACTACATTCCCAAGCTGCAGTAAAAGCCAACTCATGGCTTTGATCATGTCCATTCACTTTGCTTTTTGTCTTCCTCCTCTTCTGGTCCCTTGCAGTTTGTGTGCGACAGTCTTCACCATTGTTTGCTATTTTTTGCCTGCATCATCCTGCCCCTCCCCAAAGCATGTCAGTCGGTGGCTTATGCAGGAAGAACAGCGACATCAGGCATTCAGTTGAGATGACGAAAGGTAAAGATGTTACTGACATAACTAAAAATAAATTTATTGTGAGCAGGTTTTCACAACATTGCATAGGTGTGAGGACTGAACTTTACGGAGGAGCTAAAGGAAAAAAATTGCTGAATTTAAAGAGACACAGAGACCTAATGCAGGGTTTCGACCCAAAATGTCGACCATTCCTTTCCTCCCACAGATGCTGCTTGACCCACTGAGTTCCTCCAGTGGATTGCTTGTGCCTTAATTTAAATGTGGCACTGGGGACAGTTGGTCAAAATCCCATGGATAATAAGGGACCAACCAGTTGGTCTGGCTCAAGTTAGTCCAGCTCATTTCCATGAGGTGGTTTTATTAGTGCTGGATAGACGGGTTAATGTTGTGTTGCTCATGGGATTTTGAGCAACTATCTCCAGCACTTTTGAAATGAGCAGATTCTCTTATTTTCACTCTCCCATAAAGTTCAGCTTTTACATCTGTGCAGCATTGGTGGGACAACCATGTTCACAAAATAGCTGTCAGAGCAGCATCCTTATTTTTCATCTTGATCCAGTCTGACTGCTGTTTTTTTTCTACATCAGCCGTCTTGATATTTGTCAGCACCTCCAATTCCTTCTGTCCTGGTCCATTTCCTTTACTGAGTACCTCGACCCTTGGAATACTGTGTATCCAATTCCTTGAAGCAAGTCTCATTTATCACCACTACGTCATATTCCCACTGCTGCTGGCAACTGTAGTCCACGAATTTTCAATCAAGTTTTATGCATTTGTACATTGAGACTGCTTTGTATTCCTGTGTTCCAACTTGTTCAGTATTACTTTTAATTCCATCTCTCCCAGTCAGTTCAGATTTTTTTTTAAGTACAATGACTTGGTGAAGGAGAGGACTCTAATTTATGTAGCTCCCTTCATAAATTTAGGAGATCCCAAAGTATTTGGTCACTGGATTATTTTTCAGATGGAGTTGTCGTAGAGAAGATGGCAAACTCCCACAAGGAGCAATGTGAAGATCACTGGGTAATCTGTTTCAGTGATGCTAATTGTCGATGTACATTGACCGGGACAGTGAGGATTAACCTCCTTGGAATCGTGTCCTGGGATAATCTTCCAACCTCAGGTTGACTGTGCATCATGGGATGTCAGTTTAGATTTTGTGATGCTGCTGTTGGAGTTGGACCTGAACTTGGAGGTTTCATCCTCAGTGAACATAGCTATCCACTGTGAAATATTACCCCTTGGGTCTTGGTGTCTTCACACATGGGTGACACACAATGTCAGTTATTGCTAATTGAATTGACTCTTAAGTTCTGTGTAAATGAAATTAGTCACTGCCTGTTTTGAACGGATGTTTCGCCACTAGAACATGCCGGATGAATCTTTGTAATAGTGGGTGGTTCAAACAGTAACCCTGTAGCCATGGGATGTTAGGAGCAACACCTAATCTGTATTAGAGAAACAAAGGACTGCAGGTGCTTGAATCTAGATGAAAAACACGATGATGCTGGAGGAACTCAGCAGGTCAGGCAGCATCCATGGAGAAAAGCAGGTGGTCAACATTTTGGGTCAAGACCCTCCTTCAGGACTGAAAATGGGAAAAGGGGAAGCCCAATATATAGGAAGGAAAAGCAGGACAGTGATGGGTGGACAAAAGAGGGGAGGTGGGGTGGGCATGGGGAGGTGATGGGTAGATGCAGGTATCACCAGAAGGGCTGCAGTCAAGTCAGCAAAGCATCTCAATGCCACCACCTCAAGGGGAGTTCTGGATGGGGAATGAATGCTGATCTTGCCGGCAATGCTCAGATCCCAAAAAATGAACTGGGAAAAAAATATTAGGAGTTGGTCATTCCTGATTATTAAAGAAACTTCGCCTATTCATAAGAATTCCAATCTGTGGCTGTGATCAATGAATTAACATAGGAGAGAGTGGATTCTGAAATGGCATTGGTTATTTTCCCAGACGAGGAATCACTTCATGGGCACTCGAGAAGAGATGGAGGATCTTATGAAAAGAATGAAAGAAGCTCCACAAACCTGCAAGTTACCAGGACAACCAACCATTGAAGGTTACCTCTTCTTTCAGGAGAAACGTAAGGATCAGTTCTTTTTCTTGCATTAACCATCAACTTGGCCATTTGGGTACTACCTGCATTAACGTTCAGGGGTCTAGAATCTGATCAGAGGAGGGAACAATGGTGTAGAGCCGGTAATCCATTTTAACTGGTTCTGAGGTGTATTTATTTATTCAATACTGCTTAGTAGGAGAGGGCAGCATTGCTATGATCCATATGACATCCCGTTAATTAGATCAGTTGATATACTTTAAGTTACTTGGTTGCTTTTAAAGTGTGCATGCTAAATGTTTGACCATGTGGATATAGGAAGTGAACCAGAATTTGTCCCGCATTACTGTTGTGCAAATCCTAAGATAAGATTTCTTTCTTCATCAAATGCACATCAAGACACAGTCACCATGCTTCCAGAGCCAACATAGCATGCCGACAGTTCCTAACCCATATGTCTTTGAAATGTGGGAGGAAACCCACACAGACACAGGGAGAATGTACAAACTCCTTACAGACAGCAGCTGGAATTGAACCTGGGTCACTGGTGCTGTAATAGCATTATGCTAACTGCTATGCTACCGTGCTGCCCTGGATTCAGCAGAGTGGTTAATCAATACAGCAGGAGCTGCAATTGTGCCCTATTATGGAAAATAGGTTGAGAACCAACAAGCTAATGTAAGGTGTATGATCTTTATTGCATCTGTTGGTGACATCTTGTGTCTTAACATCAGAACTACAGTCCTTTATTGCTCCATTCAATTTTATTGCACGTAGGTTCCAGCTGTAACCTCACACACTCTTATTCCAGTATTTTGCTCCGGATTTTCTCTTGGCCTTGTATCCATTTTACCCATTGGATGTGAGCAGAGATTTATCTCCAGCAGAGATTTCCATGTCCACTGGTATTCTGGATTCATATAACCCTTTCAGTGACCTGTTTTTTTTGTTTTTGCTGCTTCCATTGGTGGCAGTAGATAATATGGGAGGACTTTATTTCCCTGCAGCATAACATCCAGTATCTGTTTTATCCAATGTTCAACAGTCATGGGGAGTTTCCCTACATTTGAGATTGGGGCAGATGCAACAGAAGGGGCAGGATAATGAGGAAAGGGCAGTTGTACTAATGTGGCTTAGGACCTCTTGTAGCAGGGCAGAATTGATTGAAACCTGTGAACACTGGGCCTCATTGGCTGGTACACAGAGGCAGGATGATGAAAATCATGTTCAACAAATATGTTTTTGACTCTCTGCAGGGGCTCTTGGATTTTCCTGGGTGAAATACTATTGCAAGTATGTGAAAGATACCAAAACTCTGACCATGATATCCTGTGATCCAAAGCCTGGGGTTAAGCAAGTAAGTATCCTGTTGATACAGAGGCCAGAAGTACTGGATTTGCTGTCTAATGGGGGTGTGGGTGAGTGTGAGAGTTGCTCTGCATTAGAGAAGTGAAATGCAATTCTAGCTTTGACTATGGTGAATCGGTTTGAGGCCAGCCAGTGAATGAATGTGGTAAGTTCTTATCCAAATCATTTCACTTGCCCCCTGTTCAGAAGGCTGGTTGGTTGTTGGTGTGCCCTTTGAATGTCCACATTGGGAATTTTCTTCCAGTTTCTGGTTAGAGACTGGTGTCTGTGGTTCATTTTGTCAAACTCCCGGACCTATCAGCAGTTCAGTAGGATGCTGTGTAAGTGCAACCATTTATTAATTGTGACCGAGTTACATATCGTACATACAGAGCCGAGCCCATTGCTTTAATTTTTACACCACACCTTTTTTTGATTCTATTCTCCCGAGAGTGTCTGCTTCTGAAGGGACAGGTGGTTGAACAGATGGTGGATACCTTTCCTTGTGCTACTTTGCTGGCTTCTCCAAGCTGCCTGTGTTCCCACTGCTCTCGCGCGCTCTCTCTCGCGCGTTCTCTCTCTCTCGCGCTCTCTCGCTCTCTCTAATGCAAACATTGGTGGAGAAATGCAAATTTAGAGAAGAAGGATAAAGATTGGAACTATAAGTTGTGCACAGTTTACAGGATGCAAGCTAAAAGGATATTGGTCAAATCAAAGTGCAAAAAACATGGAATTGTTACCATGAAATAAGGCCCATTGAGTGCATGCCACCTCCTTGTACAGTAATCCCATTCCCCTTTCTCTTTCCCCATAGCCCTGCAAACTCTGGTAACACAGTAGTGCAGCTAGTAGAGCTACAATCTCACAGCTCCTTTGACCCAGGCTCAGTCCTGACCTCTGGTGCTGTCTGTGTGGAGTTTGCACGTTCTCCCTGTGGATGTGTGGGTTTTCTCCATGCACTCTAGTTTCTCCCCATATCTCAAAGACGTGCGGGTTGGTAGATTAATTGGCCACCGTTAATTGCCCCTATTGTGTAGGTTAGTAATAAGTTGTGGGGGAATTGAAGAGAATGTGGGGAAAATGCAAGAAGAAATGATTTAATGTAGGGTTAGTGTAAAATATGGCTGGTTGATGGTCAGTGTGGGCTTGGTGGACTGAAGGGCTTGTTTCCATGCTCTGTGACTCTTGTTTCCACTACCCTTGCAGGCGGTGAGTTCCAGATCATAACTACTCTGTAGTTTTAAAACAAAATCTTCGCATTCCACTTCTCCCTCTTTACATTCAGATCTGTGTCCCTGGTCCTTGAACCATTTGCAATGGGGTACAAGGCAAATCAAGCATTGTTCTTGTAGACTAGAACCCAGACCAGGGGATGTGGTGAAACTCCGGTCACCCTATTGCAGGAAGGAGGTTTAAACACTGGGAAATATCCAAAGGGGTTTTCACGTAATTTCAAAAGTTTCAAAAGATTTTAAGGAAGCCCCGTTTGCCAACACTTGGGGGAACAAAATGGAACTGAGGGATTTTGTTGAGGACTTCCATCCCTCTGTGTGAAAGGACATGCTGAACCCTGGAAAAATTGTTTAGGATGACATTATGGGGCTGGGGTATGCAGAGACACAAACACATAGTGGGGAGCTGAATGGGGGTGTTCATATAGAACTCTTTCACAGGCAGGTCATTCTGTCCTTGAAATGGATGACTTGAAAGTGATAAGGACTTGCAAACTGCAGCTTTTGTGCTGGAGTTACATTGATAGCAGAGTTATAGTTTGAATTTGTTGAGCCCAATTTGTACATGGACTTTATAATCAGAGATTTTGCTTAATGATTGGGATACATAAGTTCAAATTCCACTGTGGTAGGCAAGGAACTTAATTTCAGTTGGATAAATAATGAGAGACATGTGTCAGTAGCATATGAGATTACATCAATATTTATGTAAAGTTTCAGAAAGGCAATGTGTGGGAAGCCGTTGATTGAAGTCCTTTTTAGATCTCCTTTTGCCTGCATGTTGGATCTTTGGAATCCACAGATAATGCACATCCCACAGTGTCTGTCATGGTGATAGTGATAGAGAAACTCACCAGACTGATGATGAAACCCATCAAGTTCACTGATGCCCTTGAGCGAAAGACATTTGGTTCCTTGCACTGACTCTGGAACTTCACACAAACTTTGCAGCCCATTGAGCACTTACAGCAGCAATTATTGTTCAACAGGTTACGAGCCTAAAGCTAGTTGACACTTCAGTGCCCTCAGAAATGGCTAGTAAGCCACTCAGTTCAAGGGCAATAACTAGTCCACATCCCATGAAAGAGTTGTAAGTATTTGCCAAGAATGATCCAAAATGATATCCATGGATGATGCAAACACTGTGAGCAATTGAACATATAAATTCGGAGCAGGATGAGACCACTCCACTCCTTGAGCCTGCTTCAATACTTAATAAGGTCATGGTTGACCTGCTTGTAATCTCACTTCTGCATTCCTATCTGGCCATGGTAACCATCAGTCCCTCGATTACGAAGTCCCTATCTACCTCTGCCTTGAAAATGCTCAAAGATTCTGTTCCAACCACCTTCTGAGGAAGAGAATTCCGAAGAATTATGGCCCCCTGAGGAAAAACTTCACCTCACTTTCTTCAGCAGTGATCCCCTTGTTCTAGATTCTCTGACAAACATGCTCTCCGCATCGACCCGTCAGGACCCCTTGGCCTTGTGTGTTCCAGTCAAGTTCTCGCTCAACCTTTTAAACTCCAGTGGATGCAAGCCTGGCTTGTCCAACCTCTCATAACAGGCCCATTCCAGGTATTAGTTGAGTAAATCCAGTCTGCTTTGCCTACTTTTTTTTCCTCCAGGAATTTAAACTGAAGTCCTGCATTCGGAGGAAATCTGAATCCATTGACAAGCGCTTCTGCTTTGATATCGAGTTGCTTGAAAGGTAAGCACAATGGTCCTGAATAGGGCAGAGATTTTTGTTTTATGTAGCTGAAGATGTGTGGATGTGAGTTGCCCCAACATTCTGCGATAAGCAGCAGTGATGCTTGCTGCACTTGGAATTTGACTGAATGTCATGCTTTTTTTTAACCTCTAATGACTGTGTTGTTACCTGCACTGCACTTTCTCTGTAACTGTAACACTATGTTCTGCATTCTGTTAATTCTTTTTGTACTACCTCGATGTACGTGTGTTTTGGAATGATTTGTCTGGGTGGCATGCAAACAAAGCTTTTGACTGTATCTCAGCACATGTGACAATAAACCAATTACCTATCATTAATCCATGCTGAAAGCTGTCACCATCTTCAGTGCCATGAAGAGCGTCCAATGGGTGTCACGTTCTGACCATGCCTCTTCCTCGCTGAGTTCAGTCTGCCAGATTTAATTCCTTCCTGCCCTGTGATCTCACTTGCACTGTGAGTGTTACTGCACATGAGAAAGGAATCTGACATTCCATCCATCTGGTAATTAGCATGAGATCCTGAGGATGAATCTGTAACTGACGAGAGAAAATTGGGCATCGTTTTGAGTCTGCTCTTCCCCCATCACCACTTTCCCACACGTGGCTATTTTTGATACGGTCAATCCCAGTCAAACAGCTTGGAACCTGTTGCTGCTCCTGTAAGTGAGTGTATTTTCGTCAGTAGGGTTTTCCAGCCTCTGCTCAATGGGTCATGCGCTCCCATGAAATGGAAGTTTGAAGGTTTAAGTCCCAGAGACTTGAGTGAAAAGATCTAGGCTGACATTGCAGTGCAGTCCTGAGGGAGTGCTGCATTGTCAGAAGTGCTGTCTTTCAGATGAGATGTCAAGCTGGGACCTAATCTGCCCCCTCAGGTGGAGGTAAAAGGTCTCATGGATCTATTTTCAGACAAGTTCTATAAGGTGCCTTTAATCAACACCTGTTCAAAAACAGTTTGTCACTTTTCCCTTGGTGGGACCTTGCTGTGCATACATTGGCAGTCACATCTCCTGCATTACAGTGTCTGCACTTTGTACTTCATTAGCTGCAAAGCAGAGACTTTTGTGAGGTTCTGAAATGTGTTGTATAAATGGCTTCTTTCTTCCCCTTCCACAGTAAAGTCTAAATAAAATCTCCCTTTCACAGGCAAAGCCCTGTCACACTGCAAGCACTATCGGAAGCCAACAGAAGGTTATGGATTGAAGCAATGGACGGCAAAGAGCCGGTGAGTACTTTACTATGCTATCTGTTTGTTTTTAGATTGATTTGGTCTACATGCTCCAACTCTTTATGGTTTACAGTATTGCCCAGCCAAAGGGACAAGCAAACTAGCTCTGAAACTTTCTGTTGCCATTACCATTCATGCTTTCTCAACGTTAATACAAAGCCAATAGACTGAAGTTTAACCTTTTGTGTGAGGTAGTGGGAGCAGGGTAGCTCGAGGTTGGCAGACTACCCTTTCACTAGGTCTGGTACAGAGTGGCCAAAGTACTTGTCACGCTGATAGATCTGTGAGCAGGGTAATCCAGCAATTAAATAACGCCATATTCAACTTCCAATGCGATGATTGTGCAGCCTTCCAAAATGTTTCTTGGATTACCATATTGGAATGTAACTGGGTCTGCTAATACATGGAACTCTACCATCTCCACTGTGCCACCTTGACTTGGAGATATGCGAAGAGAAGGCCTATGGTAGTTATATTTGTCCAGGAGGCTACATGTATCTCAACAGCAGAACCTTTCACTGCTATGTAAATATCTGAGAAAGCCCCAAGTGCTTTGCCATTCAGTGGGGATTCAACTCATTAATCCCACCATCTCAGTTGGATGGCAGGTGACAAAATAACTTTCTCAACAATTGGCTTATTTTGAGGCTGAATATAAAGGAATTTTACTTCTGGAGCGGCAACCTTGTGAAGCTCCGGGGGTGAGGCCTGCATTCTGAACTTAATACTGGTGAGCGCCCCATGAACTGAGAAAATGGTGGCGGTATGGTAGTGTAGCGGTTAGTGTGATGCTATTACAGCACCAGCAATCAGGGCTCAATTCCCACCACTGTCTGTAAGGAGTTTGTACGTTCTTCCTGTGTCTGCATGGGTTTCCTCTGGGTGCTCCGGTTTCCTCCCACATTCCAAAGACGTACGGATAGGTTAACATGGGTTTATATGGGCAGTGCGGACTTGTTGGGCCAGAAAGGCCTGTTACCACGCTGTAAATGAAGTTTTGAGCTGCTTTGACACTATCCAATTTAACATTCTGTTGTAGTCAATCATGAGTAACTTTAGGCAGGGCATAAAACCTTGATCCTGTGGGTTCCCCCCCCCTCCCCAGTGAGTGAGATTAAAGTGAGCCCCACTGAGTATTAGAAACAGAAAATAGTAGCAGGAGAAGGCCATTTGGCACTTCAACCACAGACCATATTCCATACTTCTGATGCCTTTTGTGTCTAGAAATTTATCTCCTCCTTACTCTCCCTTACAGAGAGTTATGAATGCAGCCCAGTCTAACAAAACCAGCCTCCCCTCTGTTGACTCTGTTTACACTTCCTGCTGCTTTCAGAAAGCAGCCAACATAAAAAAAGACCCCTCCCACCCTGGTCATTCTCTCTTCTCCCCCTTCCATTTGGGTAGAAGATACAAAAGCTTGAGAACATGTACCATCAGGATCAAGGACAACGTGGACGAGTTAATGGCCTGGTTCTCTCCCTTTTTTTTTGTGTAATCCTAAGTAGCAATTAGTTTATTATTGTCACATGTACTGAGATGCAGTGAAGTGCTTTGTTTGCATGCCATCCAAACAGATCATTTCCATACATAAGTAGCTCCAGGTAGTACAAAAGGAAAATCAATAACAGAATGCAGAATATAGTTACAGTTACAGAGAGAGTGCCGTGCAGGCAGACAATAAAGTGCAAGGGCCATGACAAGATGGACTGAGAGATCAAGAGTTCATCTTTATCGTTCAAGAGTCTTGTGGAAGTTTGAGTGTGTGAACGTGCAAATGCCTTGCTGTAAACCAGACTGGTATCTCTCCATTTTTTTTTGTTGTTGAAAGCACAAAAGTGAAAGACTGAGACTCAAAGAAGATGAGAAAAACCAAATAATTGGGGTCACGAGATCCCATGGAGATCTAAATACAGAAAGTGTGGCCAGATTTAATTGGAGGAGGAGGTGGTTCAGTGATTTATGATTTGATGTTGGGATTTGGGAGACTGTACAAGAAAATATAATTCAACACCAACAGGTGAGATTAGACCGCACCAATGATGCGATAGATGGATTAACTATGGCATAGCTATAGAATGATAAAGACAAGAGAGTGAATTGCATCCAGTATCCATATCACCTTCTCCCCTACTTCCCCCATGTCCCCTAAATCCAAATCCAAGTAACATGAGCAAAAGTACTTGTACAGGTCTGGTGCTGTAATAAATCCAATAAGGTACCAGAGTGAGCCAAACCCCTTTAGCAAAAATGCCTGTTCATTATCCAACATTAGCACCTCATCAAAAATCCTAAAGTAAGTCTCAGAACACCATCCTGGCAAGCCCCTCAGTTGTACTGGAAACGTACTGCATCTGGATTTAACTCAAAGAAATATCTAGGAGAAAGCATGCGAGTGTGTTGGTTACAGCATTATGATTCATTTCCAGAAGGTCCCTCTAATGTGGAATGTTGGCGACTGGAACTTGGTACATTTTTTTTCCCCCTCTCAAAAATTCTACTTTGTGTTAATCACACTGGGTTACACCGAAGGAGCCGTTCTGCAGATGATGTGCCTGAGATGCTCCCTGGCTCCTGGACACAGATACTAATGGAAGAGTTGGTCAAGCTCCACGAGCAGCTTCATGCATTTCTTTGGGAAGTTTTAGTGAGACTGGGAAATGACTCTGTTCTGCTTGCAGACTATTTTATCGCAAGGGTTTGTCTATAACTCTCTCCTCCCTACCCCGTCCAGACCTGAACTACTGAACAACCTCAGCATGCTGGCTTGTCCTTGTTTAACCCACGTTGATGGCAGATTCTCATTAGACTTTGGTCTCCGCAGTGAGATCACTGGTTCCACCAAGAGAAATCTGCAGTGACAATGATTGCTGCATCAATTTCAGTTAATTATCAGTAAGGAGCAAATGGATGAGAAGTTAACTCATTGTAAAATCTGCTTTTTGTATATATTTCCTTAAAACTTCACAGTTCACCACGATGTTTTTGTGGTCAGATTGGCGGTGGTAGTTTGATGCAGCAATGCTCTTCCAACTGTTATGGACTAGGACTATTAGTGAGGTTCCTTTAAGATAGTGTGTGTGGCGTGCTTACGTCAACAGAAGATAAAGAACATCATGATGTTGTTGTTGAAACAACCAGTCAGAGTCAGTCTGAAGGAAAG
>JARFYF010000112.1:87199980-87212658 GCA_030265395.1 Rhina ancylostomus | reverse complement strand
CTGAACCTAGCCCTTCTCACCTTAAATGCACGCCCTCTGGTATTGGATCATTGAAGGTGTTCCCACCTTGATGTCCAGTAGGGATTTCCAGGATGTTGATTCAACGATGAAGAGGGAATGGTCAACATTGTATCACTTTGAGGGGCAATCCAGTCACCCCCCCATTAACCCACTCTTTTCTTCTACTGACAGAGAATTATTTTCCTCCAGACGCCATCCAATTCCTTTTCGCAAGCTTTTGTTTGCGTCCCACTCTGTTTCCACCACACTTACAGGCGGTGAGTTCCAGATCATAATCAGTTCCTGGACAAGAAATGTTTTACCCTACTTCCCATTGTATCTTTTGCCCATCATGTTGAATCAGTATCCCCTGCTATTGTGGGCAGATGCTCTCCATTAATCCACCCCTCCCCCCCCCAAACTCTTCATTAACCTTTGGATGCCCATCAAATGTCTTCTCAGCTTTTTTTTTAATTAAGGAAAGTAACCCCCAACTTCAGTCTAAGCTGCCCAAGTTGATGTGGTCTGGGTGGGGAACATGAAAATGATAGGTATTTCCTTGCTGCCTTTGTTCCACGTGGTGGCAGATGGAGGTTTGAGAGGCACAGCCAATGAGAAATAGAATCCGAATTAATGGGGTAGTTTGGGTGGTCCTGCTAGGAGGGAATGAAAAGGTTGGATAAGGCTGGAATGTATGTTTGCCAGTGGTTTTGGCTTCCTTTAGCATAACTCAATATTTCATTCATTTATATAATCAGGATCCATTCACTACCGATAAGAAACTGTCCCTGGAACCCTCTGTTTAGCATTATGAGAAAATGAAATACAACCTACTCAAGGGGATTTAAACACATAACGCTGAGGTTAAGTTGAAGAAATTTGTCCTTTATTGCATGTGCTAACAGTGTGATGTATTAATGAATGAACTTTGTAGTTTGCTTCCAACATGCAGTTCCACAGGGGTCAACCAAACAGAAATTCCAAAGAGGACTTGAATCTGTAAGTATGTAAGTATGAGATTGATAGATTTTTGTTAACTGAAAAATATTTGGGGGAAAGGCATATATGGAGCTCAGCCATCGATCAGCCATGATCTTATCGAATACCAGAACATGCTCGAATGGTGAGTTTGCTGACTCTGTTAGCCATGCCAAAGGCACATTTTGACGTAGTTTGTTTCCCAAGGTTCACATTTTTCCGAAACCATATTAGTCAACAAAGGCTTGTTTCTCCTTCTGAAACCGTCACTGTCTGCATGATTAACCTACAACCACTGAAGAGAAGTAAGGCAGCAAGGTGACTTGTCAGAACTCTGCCCCTCCACAGGCAGCACTTCATGCTGAGGAACTCTGCCAGTGAACAACACAAAATCTTCTGGAGGAATTCAGCGGGGTCAAGCAGCATCTGTTGGGGGGGGTGGTCTTCCTTCCCCACCCCCTCAGATTCTGCTTGACCCACTGAGCACTTCCAGCAGATTTTGGATTGCTGCAGATTCCAGTGAAGTGGGGTGGAGTGTTGTTTAACAGATCTTGCCACTATTATCCTCCTACTCCTATCCCACACAGCAAAGTCAGTGACCAAGAACCCGGTCACAGAGGAAGGAGAGTGGAGAAGAGCCAGTGGTTTCTGCAATATTCCCTTATCATTAGGACCTTTAGAAGTTGAACTGCAACTGTGATCTTTGGAGCCATTTTATTTTTAGCTACTTGGCAATACTCCTACAGATGAGATTTACTTTTATCCAGAAATGTCGCAATGACAATGAATTATCAGAGATAGGATTAAGGCTTGGTGGAGGAGAAGGGTGAGTTGGATAGGAGGCAGTTGGAAAAAAATGAGGATATCTTAGGGGTATCTTTGGGAAAGATTGGCTGAGCAGCAGAAAATCAGAATTTTGAAGAGCATTGCAACATGGTTAGGTGCTCCACTCAGTAAAAGACACCAGAGAGGCAAGGATCAGGACCCAGGATGAAAACTATGAAAGTTGAGAAAGGTATAAGATAAGATATCTTTATTAGTCACATGTACATTGAAACACACAGTAAAATGCATCTTTTGCATAGATCGTTCTGGGGCAGCCCGCAAGTGTCGCCACGCTTCCAGCGCCATCAGAGCACACCCACAACTTCCTAACCCGTACCTCTTTGTAATGTGGGAGGAAAATGGAGCACCTGGAGGAAATCCACGCAGACACTGGGAGAACATACAAACTCCTTATAGACAGTGGCCAGAAATGAACTGGGGCCACTGGCACTGTAATAGCGTTATGCTGACCGCTACACTACCATGCCTGCCCTGTCTAAGCTGGGCTGTTATATAAAGATACAAACTGAGGTGTTGATTTATATTACCTGTTTACAACTACTGCTCCTTATTTCCAACTCATTTGTGCAATGCTTAACCTTTGCTGCTGCTAAACATGTTTTGTTGACCTAGAAGTGTAAGCTTTCCTTAGATCATCTTCTTCAGGTCCCTCTTGAGCTGCCTTTACCACTGTTTGAAGGTTGGCTTCATTACAATTAGGGAACCTCCCTGAAGATGTAAAGCATTTAGCTGTTAATTATACGAATGATTACTTTTAGACTATATGGTCCAGTTCATTTTATTTAAATTATATGGAAATAGACCAGGGGCTCCAATCAATCCTTGTGGCTTTTATGCTTCACTCGAGCCTCATCTCATTGTTCCTCACCAGCTCTAGCAGTATAAGTCTCTGTTCTGACTTACCATGGCTTTATATGATTTACCTCAATTACTTCCTGTTGTATTGAGTTCCACATTCTCACTCTCTGCTAATGAAATTCCTTTGGAGTTCCCTATTCGGTTTCTCAGTGACGCCATCGTATTGTTGGCCTCTAGTCTTGTTCTTCTCTACAACTTGGCCTGTGCCCTGTACTTACTCTACACAAACCTCTTGTAATTTTAAAGGCCTCTTTAACTGACTGGTTGCATCACGGCCTGGTATGGGAACTCCAATGCACAGGAATGCAAGAAACTATGGAGAGTGGTGGATTTGGCCAGTTCCATCATGGGTACAGCTCTCCCCACCATTGAGGATGTCTGCAAGAGGCGATGTCTCAGGAAGGCAACATCCATCATCAGGGACCCCCACCATCAGGGCCATGACCTCTTCTCGATGCTGCATCAGGGAGGAGGTATAGGAGCCTGAAGACCCACACCTCGAGGTTAAACAACAGCTTCTTCCCCACCTACCATCAGATTCTTGAAAGACACTAATTCTACCTCAGGCTATATTTCCCTCAACTTGCTGAAGAAGGGTCCTGACCCAAAACATTGACCGCCTGTTTTTCTCCACAGATGCTGCCTGGTCTGCTGAATTCCTCCAGCATCATTGTGTTTTTCATCTAGATTCAGCATCTGCAGCCCTTTGTCTCTCTCATTTGTCATTATGTCTATTTTTGTTTATTTTGTCATGTAAGTCATGTATAGTTTATGTTAATTCAAGTTTATGTGATTTATATTTGTCATGGTTGTAATTTATGGTGCTGCTGCTGCAAAAAAGCTAATTTTCATGGTATTTATGCCCTAGGTATGTATGCCCATGACAATAAACTTGAACTTGAATTATTGAAGAGAAAAGACATGCAGCATCCTAATGTTCTCTTGCTGGAGTAATAACCTAGCAGTTTTCATATCTTCCTTGTGAATCCCAGTGCTTCTATATCCTTTTTGTAATATTTTGTCCAGAACAATACACAGTACTCCAAGTGTGATCTTTCCAAGGTTTGATTCAAGTTCAACATTACATCTCTGCTTTTCAATTAAATCCCTCTAGGAATGACCCAAGTGCTTGGTTTGCTTTCATTATGGCCTTCTTGACCTGTGTTGCAACTTTTAGTGACATGTATATTTGCACTCCTAGATCCTTTTGGTCCTTTGTCAACATTCTAAGACTGAATAACAATGAGGCAAGTTTGTGGCAGACCTTTCAAGTTGAGTCAGTATTTTAATAATACATACATACATGTAGCCATCACACTGGAGGTCAGCAGTCAGTATCTCAATGTTTGTGTTGTCCTGTCACTATCCATTGGCAGTTTCACCTCGGGATTCACCCTAGCTCATTACTTCATACTTCCTTCTGACAAAGAAGGAAACCTTTTCAGCCTATTGAAATTATGCTGACTCTCGGAGCTATCTCATTCCTCCATTAATTTTCACTGCAGTCTGTTCTCCCCACATTCCTGTCAACTCCCTTACACACTAGGGGCAAATTACAGTGGCCAATTAACCTATGAACCCAAACATCTTTAGTATTGGGGAGAGACCCACACAGTCACAGAAAGAATGGTGCGAACTCCACACAGACAACTGGAGATTAGGATCGCTGGAGCTGTGAGGCAGCAGCTCTACTTGCCGTGCCACAAGTTAGTCCTTTGGGATTGAGAATGACTTGCATGTACTCCTGGGATCCTCAGGCACTGTCACAGATGGGACAGCTGATGCTTTTTGGAGGGGGTGGCTGGGTTGTTTGAGTTGATGCATGCTCTTTCCACTGCTTGTGATTTACCCCATGTACTCCCTTTGGAGTGCTCATTGCTTTTCAGGATCTTTCTCCACTTGTCTGAGCATTCTTTGGCCAAGGATTACCCAGGGCTAAGTGAAAATGTTACACTTCAGTGAAAAAATCCCTGAAGCATCTTCCTGGACAGGGTGGATACAATGCTTGCTTCAGGAATCTGGTATCAGGCAACTGGGTGATGTGGCCTGTCCATCAAAGCCAGTTGTACAAAATCAAAGGCTTATTGGAGATGTTAGTTTGGGAATCAGTGCTGTCATCTGTTTATCTATCCTGCAAGAGGATATAGGGGATTTTGTGAAGACGGTATTTCTCGTGTGCATTGAAGTGCCTGCTATAGATGCCCTTATCTCAGAAGCATACAGGAGGGAGTTGATCATTGCAGCTTGCTAGAGAATACACTTGGTGCCAGATTTATGGTCTTAATCTTTAAACACTATTTCCTTCACCTAGCCAAAGGCATTGTTGTCCTTCTTCAACAATGTCTTCATTGAGAGGTATCTCCCTGGATATAGAAAGTGGTTGCATGTTGGTGTTTAATGTTGTGGTGAGCTAGGTGTGGTGGTTCCAGGGTTTTTCAGCAGAGAAAGATTGGTGAAGAAATTTTTCCTCTGAATGTTTAGTGCTAGACCTATCCTCTTGTATGCTTCAGTGAAGGAATCGGTGATGGCTTCCAGCTTGGCTTCTAGGTGTACCCATTCACATGTATTATCTGTGCATTTCAACTCAATGGCTGAAGTTGGTGTGATGTTGGTTGTGGAGTGGAGCTGACAAGGATTCAATAGTTTTCCATCCTGTGTATTAACTCCATTCTAATAAGGACATTGTTGGTGATCAGTTGAAGCACTGCAGTGAGGAAGATTGAGAAGAGGGCTGGTACAATGACAAAGCCTTGCTTGACCCCAAATCTGGACTAGGTTGTTGTGTCAATGAGTACTAATGATAGAGGAAAACCTGCATAATAGACTCTGTACCATATCCATGGATGAATTTCTCACCTTTGGGTTCCAGTATACATCATAAGATCAATCAGAGGGAGGTGCAGGATGAGACTGAAACAATTCAGTCAGCTGAGGGCCATACTGAAGTTTCCCAATTTGTTATCATCTTCTGCCTCTCCTGGGTGCTCTTGAATTGAGGCTGAAGTGGTTTCCAGTGAGCTGTGGGTCAATGACGAGGGGCAGAATGAAGCTGACATGAAGACCCCATGTGGCAGAGGTTTAACTTTTACCAAGGTTAATAACAATTTGAATTCATTTTCATTCCTTTGTTTCATGCATTTTGTACTTCTTATTTGAAATTAATAAAAATATTGAAAAAGAAAGAAAAAATGCTTGTAAATAAAGTGACTTCATTTGGTCCAACGATCAGACAAACCCAGATGGTTCATTGACATCCACTAGAGAAGGAAACCTGTCATCCTTGTATGCTCTGGCTTAAGTGAAATTGAATACACTCCATGGATGGCTGTCAGCTGCCCTCTGGAGTGGTTGAGCAAACTTTCCATTTGTATCACAGTCTTGATGACTTATCACCCTTGTCTCGGGGGACGGGCAATTTTTCAGTCCCAAAAAGAAGAGAAATAAGCTCTTGTGGTTGTGCTTTCAAGGGCTTGTTTCAATAATGAAAAACAGGAGATGTTGGAAGCTCCGAACAGGTCAAGCGGCATCTGTGGAAAGAGAAGTCCCAACGTTTCAGGTTGGGGACCCTTCCTCACAACTTAAACCTTTATCTTAGTGAAGTATTGGTTTATTATTGGTATCGTGAGACTGAAGAAAAACAATTCAGCACTTAGGCAGTACTTGTGTTTCTTGGAGCATTCAAATTATTCCTCTAACTTGGTGAGTCACTATGTTTCCTTCTCAAGCTGATACCCATCTCACGTCTCCTTTCACTGATCAACATGTTTTCTTGGGACCTCTTCATTCTCTGAGACCCTCATTCCTCATCCTTACCAGTTTAGACTTCAAATACCCGGTGTGGTGGCTCAGTGCCCAATGGCAGCCATGGCTGAAATTCAGAGAGCAGTAAACTGTGCAATCAGAGTGATGATGGAGTTGTCTCACCCTTTAAGATGTTTTCAATCCTGAAGCAGCTCGCAATTTCTTACCACCCAGCTTGAAGTTTTGCAACAGCTGCAGCTTTCCCTTATTGTTCAGATAACCACAATTCCAGAAATTATGGCAAGGTCAAAGCTCATGACATTGGCCAGATGTTATTCTTGTCACATTGGAAAATCTATGTCTATGGGACAGAATTTTAATTTCCCAGTGCAGTGGGGAATGGGCATGGGTCCAACAGCACACAGGAAGTTGAAAAGTCAGTGCAGTGGCTATCAATGGCTTTAACCCACCCACAGCATTCTCAGGCCTTCGAACCAATTAGCACCACCAAAACAACTTCAGTCTTTAAATGGATACTCCAGGCAAGCAGGTTTTAAGCCTGGGGTTGCCTTGGACTGAGTGAACACTGGATACAAGAGGGTTAGGACAGGCAATGGCTGCATCTCACTAGAGTGTCTTCAGGTGCTTCTGGAAACTTTAAGGGTGCAAAGGGGAACTACTCCCTGCTAAGAGGAAAGCTGTTGGGTAAAACTGCGGCTGGAGGTTGCTGAGTGGTATCACATGCCTGGATTCAGTATTGAAAATCGACTAATACCCTGTGCAGAGCAGAATCAGAATCCGGTTCAATATCACTGAAATATGTCGTGAAATTTGTTGTTTTGCGGCAGCAGTACAGTGCAAGTCATAAAAACATCAAAATTACTAAGTTCCAAAAATAAATAAATAGTGCAAAAGAGGAATAATGAGGTAGTGTTTATCGGTTCATGGGCCATCCAGAAATCTGATGGTGGAGGGGAAGAAGCTGTCCCTGAAATGTTCAGTGTGGGTCTTCAGGCTCCTGTACCTCCCCCCTTATGGCAGTAATGTGAAGGGGGTGTGTCCTGGATGGTGAGGGTCCTTAATGACGGATGGCGCCTTCCTGAGGCACCGCCTCTTGAAGATGTCTTCAATGGCGGGGAGGGCTGTGCCCATGATGGAGCTGGTTGAGTCTTCAGCCCTCTGCATGCTATACCCAAAAAATGCATTTCACTGTGTGTTTTGATGTACATGTGACTAATAAAGAGATCTTTCTATTCTGCACATTGGAGCCTCCATACCAGGCAGTGATGCTACTAGTCAGAATGCTCTCCACCGTATATCTGTAGAAATTTGCAAGTCTTTGGTGACATACCAAATCTCCTCGAACTCCTAATGAAGTAGAGCCACTGGTGTGCCTTCATGATTGCATCGATGTGTTGGGCCCAAGATAGATCCTCTGAGATGTCGATATCCAGGAACTTGAAGCTGCTCACCCTTTCCACCACTGACCCCTCACTGAGGACTGGTGTGTGTTCTCCCGACTTCCCCTCCCTGAAGTTCACAATCAACTCCTTGGTTGTTGTTGTGACACCACTCAACCAATTGACTAATTTCATTCCTGTACGCCTCCTCATCACCGTCTGAGATTCTGCCAACAACAGTGGTGTAATTGGGAATTTGTAGATGATGTTTGAGCTGTGCCTAACCACAGTCAGCAGTGTAGAGAGAGTAGAGCAGTGGGCTGAGCACCCATCCTTGTGGTGCACCTGTGTTGATTGTCAGCAAGGAGGAGATGTTACTACTGATCTGCACTGAATGTGGTCTCCCGATAAGGAAGTTGAGGATCCAGTTGCAGAGGGAAGTACAGAGGCCCAGGTTTTGAAGCTTGTTGATTAGTACTGAGGGGATGATGGTGTTGAATGCTGAGCTGTAATCGATAAACAGCAGCCTGATGTACATATTGCTGTTGTCTAGCTGCTCCAAAGCCGAGTGGAGAGCCAGTGAGATTGCATGTCCTGTTGTGGCAGTAGGCAAATTGCAGTGGGACCAGGTCCTTGCTCAGTCAGGAGTTAATTCTAGCAATGACCAACCTCTCAAAGCACTTCATCACAGTAGATGTGAGTCCTACCGGGCGATAGTTGTTGAGGCAGCTCACCCTACTCTTCTTGGGCACCTTCTAGGTGACAGCAGAGAATGCATGATAGATAGTTAGGAGTGACCATAAGTAATGTGATCAAAAGATCTGGGCGTTGCTATAAATTGCCAAAGCAAAGCTCAAATGATATATATTATCATCATCTGATTCCTGAGATGGGACTACTGTCTTGAAACCCCTTCAAGGCATGCATCTAATGACATATTTTTTCCACTTAATTGTGTGTTTTCATTCAGTCCCAGCCAGAGTTGTATGCCAGAAATATGTGTTGTTGCTTGCCTTTTTTAAGAACCCTTCACGGCACAAATGCATAAAATATATTGAGACGTAATGAATGCTGTAAATTATTATGAAGTGAATTTGATGTTATTCTGTTCAATTAGCATATCGATAAATAAGTTGCTGTCAATATGATTAGGGGAAATGGCACTCATTGCACAGTAAGTTCAAGTATGGCACAACTGCCATTAAACATAGAAGTACAAAAGTTGCTTTATGCTACTCTGTCGTTAGTTTCACAAATGGCATAAGGCTGCCTACCACACTATTCAAATGCAATGAACAGATTGATGCTATATTAACATAGTAGAGATAAATTAAACTTGGGTCAGAAAAAACTGAGTCTTTTCCATTTCATTTTTAGTGCCCTTTTAAAAATGTAATAAGTATTAATTTCTATCAGTCATCTTCTCTATCGTTTTAAGTTAAGCTATCAGAAGTGTGGAAGCTCATAAAAGTTTTCACTGTTTGTGATTTCAAAAAGTAATTTTACTTTATTTTTTTTCTCTGTACTTCAACCTTTTCCTTATTTCTTTCTATAGCTAATTTGACAATAAACTCGCCCATTCTTACGTCCTTCTCAGTCTTTGTATGAACCTTTTAACCTGCTTTTATTAGGCATTACCCAGTTATTGGCTTGTTCATTCAGATGTCAGTACTCTGTTTCTTCCTCTGCATCATTATTGAATTACACTTGCAACAACTTGCCAAAAAATTAGCTTAAAAAGCTAGCAGCAGATGTAATGGATACTAAATTATGGGTTAATGACCAAAATGTTGTGGGGATATGCTGGTAGTTTCCCATGTATGTGTCCTCACATCCTGATTCCTGTATATGAGTCCTTATGAGTAGGAATACCATCTCCATTCATTTTAATTGAGAGGGGCTGCAACAAGGGACCAAAATCAATTTTAATTAACTTGCATCCTTTTGTATGAATTAGGTTAGTTCAATGTTTGTAATTGTTTTAAGAGTTCTGAAGTACTTCTTTGGTTTTGATTTAATTTTTAATTGTAATTAATGTTAATGGCTTTTAAATAATTTGGAGGGCTTTTTTAGTGTTGAAGCATTTCTAGCTTTTGACAAGCTTAATAATCAGCAAAGGCATAGGGTGTGAGCAAGCTGGTTCTAAGAAATTCTTTCAGCTTTTTATGGACAGAGTTTTTTCACCTCTCCACCAACAATCTGACATCATATATGTACAACTAACCCTGCTACCATGCAAAGCTTCACTACTGTGGATCAGGCTGGCATTTGCTGAAAGTTGACGCCAATAATTTGCAAAGGGTAATTAGAAATAGAAAATGTTATGCAGCATCTATGGAAAGCGAAATAAAATTAATGTTTCAGATTAAAGACAATTCATCAGAACTAGAAAGAGGGGTCCTGCAAAAGAAAAGTATAAACATGGCATTTGGGCAAGTCATAGTGTGCTAGTGATGGGAAATTCTGACTGTTGTGTTAAGCATTGATGCAGAATGATGCGATTCAGAAGAATATCTTGCAAAATTGCTACTGGCCATTGCAGTTATAAGGTGTCAGTTTTGTTCCCATGGTAGCATTTTTCTCCCTTCAATCTGGAAATTTTGGTTTAAACCCCACGCCAGAGAATTGTTCAGATCATCTCAATGGAATATTGAGGGAGATGTTATCTCTTGGCTGAGACTTAAAAGTGAGGTCTATTTACTCTGCTAATGCAAAGTACTACAGGTGCTAAAATCTGAAACAAAAGCAGAAAATAGAGGAAGTCAGATCAGGCAGCCTCTATGCAGATATATTTATATATAATACATTTTTCAATATTACTGAAATATTAGTATGTGTTAATTTTTGCCATTGCCTTTTTGGAACCTTTCTGTATATGATTGGCTATCACTTTTCCTGAATAACAACAGCAGATTATACAGTAATTTCATTTTTAGAGGAAAGGCACCATATTATCTGTACCTTTCGTTGTAGCCTGGTCAGCCTTTGTCACAGAAGTTTTATTCTTTTTATAAAGTGTTTGGTAACCAGGGAGGAAAATAATCAACCAAATAAAGCACAGATACTAGTTCAACATGAAGTATATTTAACAACAGTATGATCACTGCAAGTGCATTTAATACATAAAATAAACAGGTGAAAGTTTCCAGAATTCATTTAACTTTTTCACAGTTACCCAGATTTGGAAATCATGTGTTACTGTGTGACCTGCGTTTGGATGACAATAGTATCTCCACTCTGAAGGAGCTGTCTGATTATTGGCTGCCAATGCTTCAACATCTCTCTGTTTCTCAGAACAGGTAAGATCTAGAATAACAGTTACTTTAAATCTAGCTTGGGTGTTTTAAGTATCTGGTAAGTGTAATGATATTGACTTTTTTATGCATGGTTCATTCATGTGTTGTGTGAACCTTGTTACTTAATATGCATATTCTTGATGCTGGAATTAATTATTGTTATAATTTATGTAGAATGGCCCACTTGGTTTTGAGACAAATTAATTAGGACCATTTGATAGGAGGGAAAGTGCAAATCGAAAAGCAGCATACAATTTGAAATATATAATGAAGAAATGACACTAAATAGAAAGTTCTATTTTACTTATTTACTATAGTATTAAAAGACAAAATGAACAAGCAAAAGCATGCTTTTATTCACTTAAGTCTTGATCCCTCTTGAGTAATATCTGCATTAGTCTTTGCAAGAAGCACTGGAGATGTTGCAGATGACCTACCGAGTGTGCTTTTTCAAGCACTTTATGTATCAGTCCCACTACCCTCAGGAATCTGTGGAAGTGCATTTAAAGATTTCTCTGTTTTTCTGCATTATCTAATATATTACTAACTCTTTTGTTTGTCCTCCACGGCATGGCAGTGTGGTGGTTAGCGTGATGCTATTACAGCACCAGCAATCGGGATTCAAATCCCTTCACTGTGTGTAAGGAGTTTGTATGTTCTCCCCATGTCTGTGTGGGTTTCTTCCAGGTGCTCCGGTATCTCTCCCCCCCCCATATTCCAAAGGTGTACGGGTAGCTTAACATAGGTTTAAATGGAGGGTGCAGACTCATTGGGCTGGAAGAGCCTGTTACCGTGCTGTATAAATAAAGTTCTAAAAGTTTTTTAAAAATCTCATCAACTAATGCTTAACAAAAATAAAAACAACGTAAGATACTGGAAATCTGAAATAGAAACAAATAACAAACACTGAACAGAGAAAAAAGGAAACAATTTCATTTTAAGTTGTAGAAAGGGTTGGGTTAGCGTGGAAGGAATGAATAGGACAAAGGGAATATATTTAATAGGATGATATAAAAATCTAAAGACATCATCCCTTAGCAATATATTCACCTGAGATATCCATCTTTTCCACCATTTATTATTATGTGGTATCAGAAGTAATGGAGTGATAACTGCCTTTGAGGACCTGCTCTTTAATCTGCAACCTAGCCCTCAACTCCAGTTTCAAAACCTCATCCTGCTTTATACTGATGTTAGTGTGGTTTATCTGTTTTCCCTTTCCCTTCAGAATTCCCTACAATTATCCCATGATGTGATCCTGGCACCAAGGAGGTAATGCACCACCTTGGATTTGCAGCTACAGCCACAGAAGCATTTGTCTGTTCCACTCACTACAGAACTTCCTATTTTAGATTTTTGCTCCTCCCTTTCCCTTGTGCTGCTGAGCCAATCAGGCACCATGCCTCTGATCGATTCCTCAGGAACAGATTATTTATATTTATTTATTAGTCACATGTACATCAAAACACAGAGTAAAATATGTCTTCTTGCATTACTGAGAATGTGCTGGGGGTAGCCTGCAAGTGTCGCCACTCTTCCGGCGCCATTGTTTTCCAATA
>JARFYF010000112.1:87035886-87049229 GCA_030265395.1 Rhina ancylostomus | reverse complement strand
CCCAAAGAAACAGAGTTAACATTTCAGTTTGATAACCTTACGTCATTATAAAGCCCTCTCAGTCTTCAAGGTGGGACATCTGCAGTCCTTGCCCAGTCAGGCATACGGGTGATTCCAGAATCACTAATGTGGTGGACTGCTACTTGTCTATTGAAGAGAGGCTATTGGGGAAGGCAGCAAATGTTGACGCCAGCATTGCTCACGTCCCTTAAATAATTACTTTTTAAAAAAATCTCTGAAGAAAGTATAAAATGGCTGTTTCTCATATGTAAGCTTGGATGGCGTGAGATGAGGGATACATATTCAGTCATTAAAGATCGGCTAACGGAGCCCAACCTAGTTTTGGCTAATATCCACACAGATGTAGTTCCATATGCTGCACAGCTTCAAGTGGATATCCTGCTTAATGTTTCCACTTCTGAGGTTAGCCAGATAAATGCTTAGCCAAGCCAGGGGTCAAATTCGGACACTTTTCTGTCAATGTGGTATACTGCTGAATGATATGGTCCAATTTTCCAGTGTGCCATGCATCATTCCTTTGAGCATATGTGAAGCCCAGAGGGCAAAGTCAAGTGGAAAAATAAAGCAGATGTGTATGCATGCAAAAATGTTTTTCAGCTGATGGCATTTTTCCTTGTACGTATATTGACATTCTTAATACCTGTGAAGAACAGATCTCATGTATTTGTTCTTCTCTGGACAATAGGGATTCATTTTCACAAAGAACAAGGAGTTAGGTCTTAAGAACTATTCAGGATGCAGTTACTGATGGAATTGCCCACTGACATTAATGATCTGCAGTTATTTAATCAACAGATTTTTTTTTGGCTTTGTTGGGTGCTGACAGCTCTGGCTTTCTGCTTTGTTCTTGACAGTGAGTAATGAAGAGGCAGTACTTAAAGACAAGCTGCTATTGTATAATTAACTCAATAATGCACAACTGTATCATACTGACTCGATGTGCTGGTAGCTATGACTTTTAGAAGTTTGTGGGTAAAATGGCCACTTGCTATAGTGACTGGATAACAATTCCCAGTCTCAGTTTCTCTGAGATGGAATAAATTAATTTCACTGTACTTCCTGATTTAGGAATGTAACACTGTAACATCGTTGAAATTTTTTACTTTGGAAACAAACAAGGCTACACTTGAAATATAAACAGAAAATGCTGGCCAGTCAGCATCTGTGGGGAAAAAAAACAAGAAGTTGAAGCCCCTTTGTCCGAGCAGGAAAAGAGAAAAAACAAAATGGTTCTAAGCTGCAGGGAGGAGGGATGGATCCTGAATTGGAACCAAATTTTATTCCTTAAAGTTTTTCCAAAGCAATTGACTGCAGTATAGTAGTAGGTTCATGAGGATGAATAAACTGGTGATATTTAACCTTCTGGCCATTCCTCCTGTGAGATTTGAGAGCCTAGAAGATAAGTTGAATTACTTGATGGTGAAAAGCACCTCAGACTTTGCCCTCATCTTCCTGACTTATCCTTGAGGGGTGAAACTTATTATCAGCTGCCTCTGGAACCAAAGACTGTAAAAGTAGTGACACAGATACACAGATTGGTGAAGAAGACATTTGAACTGCTTGCCTTCATGGGCCAGAATTTTGAATACAGGAGTTGGGACGTCATGTTACAGCTGTACAAGATGTGGGTAAGGCCACATTTGGAGTACTGCACACAGTTCTGGTTGCCGTGCTATGGAAAGGATGTCATTAAACCGGAGAGGGTGCAAAAAAGTTTTGAGGATGTTACCGGGACTGGAGGGCCTGGGTTATAAGGAGAGGCTGGATAGGCTGGGACTTGTTTCCCTGGAGTGTCAGAGGCTTGAGGGATGACCTTGGAGAGAATTATAAAATCATGAGGGGCATAGATAAGGTGAATAGCTGTAGTCTCTTCCCAAGGTTAGGGGAGTCCTAAGCTAAAGGGCATAGGTTTAAAGTGATAGGAGAAAGATTAGATCAAATTTTGCTCCACAAAACAGTGAACTTAACATTTGTCACGGGGAAGTATTAGAAACTAAATTGGTTTATTATTGTCACATGAACAGTGAAAAATTTGTTTTTCATGCCATCCATACTGATTATTTCATTACAACAGTGCATTGAGGTAATACAAGGGAAAACAATAACAGAAAGCAGAATAAAGTGTTACAGTGACAGTACAGGCGGACAATAAGGTGCAAGGCCATAACGAGGTAGATTGTGAGGGCATGAGTCCATCTTGTCATACTGGGGGACTGATCAATAGTCTTTTAACAGCAGGATAGAGGTTATTAATCAAGATTTTGTAATGTGGCACTTATGAAAAAATTTAAGGCAATCAGATATGTTTTAGTGATAAGGAACTTATGTTTGAATAATTTATTGGCGATCTTTGAAGAAGTAACATATGAGGAAGATAAAGGTGAACTATTGGCTGTACTATATTTAGACTACCAGAAAGTCTTTGATAAGGTGTTGCATCAAAGGTTATTGCATCAAACAAAAGATAATGGTTTAGAAGGTAACCTATTGATGTGAATAAATGATCGGTTGGTTAAAAGGAATGAGAGAGTGTGGAAAAACTTTTTTTTCCTGGTTATCACCATGTAAGCAGAGATACGATATAGGGATAGTGACTGGGGTCTCCATACTTTGCAAGTTATATAAAATAACTTTGGAGACACTGAAGATATGGTTGTTAAATTAGCTGATGTTGCAATGATAGGAATGTATGTTATGAAAGCATTATAAGGAGGCAACAAAGGACGTTTTGATCAGAACAGCTATGATTTGATTAAATGGTGAGTGCAGCTTGAGATGACGGGCTTTGTGATCTATCCCTGCTCCTATTTGTATGTTTGTATGGTCCAACGTTGCTTATGCTCACAAGAAACATGGATTGTGGCAAGAGCCTTTCCACCTGTTGAGCTCCTCTGTTCCCAGAAGCCGAGAGCCATCACAATCCAGCCAACATTTGATATCTGTACTTGATCTTGTAAACCTCCATCCTGTTCCTAACCAGATACTCACTCAGGCCTAATTTTTTTAAGTGCTAATTGACATAGCTGTAACCAGCCAATTAAGGAAGATAATTTTACCTATAACCGACAACAAAACCTGTTGCTTGAAACTTCAATTTCTACTAATTCTGAACCAACCATCTAATTTTAGGTGAACAATCCATTTCATGCATATCTTCTATTTTCTTTTTAATTTTAAACATCTGGAATATACTTATTTTTTCTGGTGAAAATAAATTCAGTTCTACAATTCTCTATTCATTATCATCAGTTTTAAGATGTGTGATCATTTGCTCTTTGACCTTTTTAGAATTTTAAGTATTTCTAGAGAGACAGAGAAGTGCTGTTAATTCTGGCTAGTAGTGACTGGAAGAGCTGGGGTTGTTTACAATAATGGACTAATTAGTGCAGAAAAAAAATTGGCTGCCAGATCAATTCAGGCAATCTAGTTTGTACTTCAAATAAATATGCATTAATTGAGGGAAGCAGTGAGTTTGTAAGAGAGTTTGGGGAATTTGGTCATGAAGGTAAGATAAGATATCTTTACTAGTCACATGTACATCGAAACACAGTGAATGTATCTTGCATACAGTGTTCTGGGGGCAGCCCACAGGTGTCGCCACGTTTCCGGCACCAACATAGCATGCCCACAACTTCCTGACCAGTATGTCTCTGGAATGTGGGAAGAAATCAGAGCATGAGGAGGAAGCCCACGCAGTCACGGGGAGAACGTACAAACTCCTTACAGACAGTGGCCAGATTTGAACCCAGGTCTCTGGTGCTGTATTAGCATTATGCTAACCACTACACTGCCGTGTTGCCAATGGCTATCAGTCTTTAGGAGAAAGGTAGACATTTTCTTCAGATTCACATTTGGAAATACAGGTTGTGAGAATAGACTTAAAGACAGTTTCTGTCCTGTTGCTATCAGACTCTTGTATGGACCTCTCATCTGCTAAAAGATGAACTCTTGAACTCTGATCTCCCAATCTACCTCATCATAACCCTTGCACTTTGTATATGTGCACTGCACTTTCTCTGTAACTGCAACACTACATTCTGATTTTCTTTTTACATCAATGTACTTGTATATAGTATGATCTGTCTGGATGGCACACAAGCAAAAGTTTTTCGTTGTATCTCAGTACATGTGACAACAATAGATCAATAGGTTATGACTTCCACAGAAGCAAAGATAAGATGCAGCTCAGAACGAGGATCTTCAATCCATTAAGTCTACAGTGGCTCCCACTGGAGTAATCCTATGAGTCTCATTTCCCTGCTCTTTCAGCATTGTCCTGTAATTGTCTGTTCAGTTGAATCCTTTCATACATTTTTTCAGGATCAGTGTTTGTGTCTTCAGTTTTCTGGGTGAGATGATTTTTTTTTTCTGATTTGATCTCTAATAATGATTCCCAGCCAAAGACACAGCAGAAGGACTTGTTCACAGCAGATCTGCCTGATGGACTGTAGTAACCTCCCAATCCTGTAACTGCTGCCTGGAAGATCAAAAATAGCAGGTTTCAAATGCAGGATGCCGTCCATATCACCTCTTTCTGCCTTGGAATTATTTCTTCACTGAAAAGCAAAGAACTGTAGATGCTGAACATCTGAAATAAAACCACGAGAGGCTGAAATGCTCACCTGCTTGGGCAGAGCCACGACATAGAGGCAGAAAAAGGGACTAACTTAGATGGGCATATTGGTCAGCATGGATCAGTTGGGCTGAAGGGCCTATTTTTGTGCTGTATGATGGTGCTGGTCTCCTTCCACCCAGAGCAGAGATAGGGTTCCTCTTATCCTTGCCTTCTACCAAAACAGCCTCAATATCCGTTCTGTAATTTCTATCACTTTCAATGAGATGCCACCATCAGATATATCTTTCCCTCCAAGTGGACCATTCCCTCTGTGATGCTCTGGTTCATTCTTCACATTGCTAAGATCCCACCTTCCCACGCAACTGCAGGAGATACAAGACCTGCTTTGTATTTCTTCCATTCTCAGCATCCCGGGACCTAAGCTCACCTTACCAGGTGAAGGAGTAATTCAACTGAATGACCCAGTTTAATGTACTGCATTCAGTGCACACAATCTGGTCTCCTCTACAATAGAGAAACCAAACCTAGATGGGGTGAATGCTTTACACTATACTTTTGTTCAATCCAGTAGGACGAACAAGAGCATCCTGAGGCTTACCACTTTAATTGTCCATCCCACGTTCACTCTGGTCTCTCTCCCTTTGGTCTCTTGCACTCTTCTAATGACTTCAATGGAAGTCAAAGAACTGCATCTCATCTTTCAATCAGGTGCTCCCCTCTGCTTCTCTGTTTTCATTAATCTCCTGCCCACATCATGTGCAAACAAAAAAAAATTAGTATTTAATGCCAACCAGCCCTTCAACCCTGTTCTGCCATTTCGTAACATTGTGGCTGTTCTGACTGTAACTTCAGCTCCACATTCTCATCTACCCATGGCTCTTATTCACATTCCCTAACAATAAATGATAACACTCTGTTAGTTTTCCTAACTATTTGACCCTCCCAGCTCTGCAACTTAAAACAAGAATGATGTCCACATTTTCTCAATTCTAAATAAAAATCTTTGACATGAAACATTAACGCTGTTTCTCCATCCACAAATGTTATATGGCCTGCTAAGTATTTGTAGCATTTTCTGTCTTTATTTCCATGTCTTTGTGTTTGCTAAACTCCGGATCTGTCAACACTGTGGAAGCACCTTCACCACAAAGGCAGGAGCAATCGACTTCTGTCTTTTTGCTGACTCCCACGTCTCACGAATGAATAAATTAAGCCAGTATGGTTTTGCAGGCAGTTGCTCAAGATGTATGTGAGGAGGGCTGGAATGGTTAACCTTTTGTTGGAAGTTTGAAAATGCTGTGAATGTCACTGTCTTAATCTTGGTTTGCATTTCATGTTTTCGTAGTTGTTGCCCCATAACTCACAGACTCATGTTGAATGAAGCAGTGTGTATGCTGGCAAGCTTTCTGCTTGTTAGCTGAAGTTATTGTTCTTTGTGTGCAGAAGTCTCTAAAATGAGTGAAATAAAGTCATTTCACTGTGAAAACATTGCTATAGACCCTGGTATTGCCCTCTCTGACATCCATATTCTTTCTCAATAACAGTCGGGTGTAGGGACTCGCTCTAAAGCAGAGCTAATAGTTGGTACTATCTTTCAGCTGGCATCAGTTAACCTGATACAAACCAGAGAAGAATCTTGGACTTCTGCAATACCTTGAAGTTAATAATACGGTTTGTGAGAACTGTATTAGCTTAATCACTGTGGAAGCTGTTAATTGAACAACTTTTCAGGTTTTTAATTTTTTTTTGCTGGGTGGGTCTGCACTGGATGATTGTTTAACTTTACAAATGTACATTCTTTGCAGCACCTCATTATAAAGGAACTAAAGTGGCAACACTTAACAGGTCTTCCATCTGCCAGAGAGCGTTGGACTGAAACTAACGTGGTTCAGGCGCCAAGTACAATCCAGATGGAATTTCCATTCCAAAAGGTTATGATATACTAACACACTAATTTCATCCCATTTGATTATTAAATATTTTTATTTCTCTTGGGCGGGGGGGGGGAAGGCACGTAGTAGAGAGTAGAATTTCACTTTCTCCCTGAAATTTGCTGAGGGCATTGCTGCAATTTCTCGCAGTGAAGCAGTTGCTTGAATAAGGCTGTTTGTAGTTGGATAAAGTGACACTGTGTATGTCAAAACATTTGGCATGCATTGTCTTCCATTTGTTTGCAAAGACACAAGATGGCTAATGCTGTTACCCTGAAGGCTTCATTGGTAAGTGTATTTGGTTGGCTGTGATGGAGTTCTCCAGACAAGGTTGGTCTAGGTTGGCTTTGTCTTCCATTTTAACTATGGTAATGGTTGGTGATGTGCGGGTTAGTGTAGGGAAGGTTTTCTAACCCTAGGTCTGCTGGGAGATGGGTTGGATCGACTGAGTGGATAGCTGTTTAAAACCAACCAGGGAACTTGCCCCTAGTGTTTTGATTCCCACTGTGTCCTGTTATAACTTGCCAAGACAAAGGTGTCCTCTGAACCTGGCAGGATCCTTCCTTAATTACACAGATTAGAGGCCAGAGATATTTGGCCCTGACTGCAATTCTAACTTTGGTCTGAGTAGATGATTGAATCAAAGAGCAGAATAGGTTGTTTAATGGATTTTATTATTGGAAGTGAAGGACTGCTTCTTCTGCCCCAGAAATAAAATGTAGGCTTCTCCTAACCTGGGCTATCCTTTCCTTTCTGTGATACACTCCCAAACAGCCTTCAGATTATCTTTTTGAAGGTTATTCTCTATGTGCTAGCCATTTGGGTGATCTCCCTCTGTCCAAAGCTTGCCCACCTTCTAAATGTTTGCCTCTGTCTGACCCATTTTTTTGCAGGAACCAAACTGTCAGTATGCAGATAATGTTAAGGAGTTCAATCTATGGGTGAAACTTTACTCTTCACCTTTTGTCTCCCACAATCAAGCATGATTTTTGTTTGGTCCTATCCCATACTCAGCCTCAATTACAGTCCCACCTTTGACTATCTGTGGGTTTTCTGGCAGAGATAGCTCACATTTAATAAGCTGGATGTTGGTTCAGTCTCCGTACAACCAATGGAAAGACTGGTACCCGGTGCTGGTGACTGAGTGGTGGCAGTTGCCTGTGGAATTACAGAATTTATCATCCCTCAAGTACAGCCTCTATTTAATAAGTCCAAATTTAAATGCAATTTTCTGCTCTAAGGTATGTTAGCACATTCCAAGAATGCCCAAGGTGGCAGGTAAATACCAGCCCATTTTTTCTTAAAGACGGGGAATGAGACATGTTCAACTAGAATGTGAATGAAACAGATTTCTGCTGGACATGATTTCATGAAACACTGTATAAATCTGGAGGGTAGTGGTTGGTGCAATGCAGCAGAATGTTTTTTATGTTGTTGCCCTCACTCTTCTCATGATCCCTGAGTTACAATTTTTTCACAGGTTCTGTGTCTCAGGTAAATTTCCTAATCACTGCACAACCTGTCACTGTGAAGCTTTCTACTTTGTGATAGCTGATATAACAATTGGAACTGAAGTTTTGACAAACCTGGGAATTTATTATCGAAGAACTTTAAAAATTTGCATCTGGTTTTTACACGTTTATCCCATGAAAACCTAAAGGATCGAACTTAGTGTTTTGAAAGAAGCTGACCTATTCGCAATCCCCCAGAGCAGTTTCTATACAGTACCAGCAGTGAGATGGGGTGCATGAATGATGTCCCTCCATCTATTCCTCAAGGGTATTACAATGCTCTGAGTGGTATCTCAGTCTATTCCTCAGGGGATTTCCCTGCACTTACAGGTGCCTCGCAATTTATTCTCAAGAAGATATCTGTACACTGGGTGAAGTTTCTCAGCCAGAGAGCCATAGGTAGGGTAGACAGAATCTTTTTCTCAGGGTAGAAAGGTGAGAGGGGGATGTGCGGAACAAGCTTTTTTTAAACATAGACTAGTAGGTGCCTAGAAAGGCCTGCCAGGGTTAGTGGTGGAAGCAGATACAATAGTGGCATTTAGGAGGATGTTAGACACATGAACATGCAAGGAATGGAGGGATAAGGATCATGTGGAGACAGTAGAGATTCAGCTTAATTTGGCACCATGTTCAGCACAGACATTGTTCAATGTTCAATCTATCAGGCCTTCCCCTCCTTTCTGCTGAGGTATGTTCTATGAGGGACAGTTAATGACTTCTTAAAAATAAAATGATTGTGTTTCACTCAGAATTGTTTCTGTATATTGAACGTCATGTTGATTGCATAATCAGTATAAAATGCTTATTTGCAATATTGGTACATCCATTCCTTTAAGAAATGTAGCTTATGATAATTCATTTGAATTGTTTCTTAATTAAATTTATGCATGAGAAAATTTCAATGATCTGGCTCCCTTTAGGCAGGTTTTGTGAGGATATGTTTATCAGTCACTTTCAGAATAGACATGGACGTCTTTAGAAGTCTTTTCAGCATTCTACCTACCCTTAAGATGAGGAAGGAAAACAAGTTAGCAGGGATCAATCTTCTTTGCCTCATTCCCAGGTAATATGATGAGCAGAGCTACATGTGGTGCTGAAGCAGAAGAGCTTGATCTTGATGAATGACAGAGCAGGCTCAAAGGACTGAATGGCCTACTCCTGCTTTCTTATGTATTTCTTAGGTACATCTGCAATCTCTAAAAGGCACAGTGATGAAGTCTGGACTTTTCTGTGCTGAAGAAGAAATAATTTGCCTAAACCTCAAACTGGCCATGTTATGAAAGAGTACATACAAATGTTGGTGCTTCATGGTGCTATGCCAATTTCTATGGGAGCTTCCACCCTACTTTGCTCTGCTCGCAAATCAAGTAATAGTGGTCTCCAATCTTTAGAAAGGTATGTACCATGTTTTAACTATTGCAAAAATGCTGAAAAGTTTCAGTATTAATTTACTGTTAAATGTGATACAATATTTTTAAGAAATGCATGAGTGTTGTCTTGATGGATTATACTTTGAAGATGCTTCCAACTTTTGAATTGATTCACAGATATCCTGGAGATTCCTAATTGAATCCCTGATCCATGTGGATATAGATCCTCTCTTCTCAACTTAGGCAGTACCAGGCCACTACCTTTTGATTCTGGTTCAGTGAATGCCACTAGAAATTAGCATGCATTAACACCGTGTAAGAACAAGGTCAACAGTGCTGGTCCATGGAGTCTAACATGGACTTAAGTTGAACAAGGACTCAGAACAGTCAGAACTTTTGTTGGCAGGTGTACTGTATGCCCCAAATCCAGTTGTATTAAAGCTAATGGAAGTGATATTTGGGTAGGATGTAGAACAGGTGATCAATACAAAAATACTTGACTTCACTGATTGCATCCAACCCTGACTTGCTTTGGTATGTAGGATTGCCAAGAGCAATGTGAGGATGTGTGATCAATCATGGACCATTGTTGCTACACTATCAACAGGATTGGCAAAAAGAAGTTGGGAAAAATGTTAAAGCAAAGTTGGGGATGGAAGGGTTGAGGGTTGCAGGTATTTGGGAAATGCTTTTTGTTTAAAGTCAAACTCAGGTTTATCGTCATATGCCCAAGTACATGTGTGCACAGGTGCAATGAAAAACTTATTTGCAGCAGCATCACAGGCACACGGCATCAGATAAGCAGCATTTGCAAGAAAAACAAATTAAACAAATTATACACAATTTTTACAAGAAAAAACACAACTAGAACAAAAAGCACAAATCCCATTTTAGTGCAAAGTGATCAAAATGGTCATGGTGTTGCTAAACTGTAGTGATTAGGGTTGTGCTGGTTGGTTCAAGAACCAAATAATTGAGGAAGGGAAGTAGCTGTTCTTGAATCTAGTGGTGTGGGACTTAAGGCTTCTGTTCGCTCTACACCTGGTGCGATTCAAGTTGTAATGGATCATTACACTGCAGAAATGCCATATTGTTGCTATGGAGCAAGACTTTGAACTGCTTTTCTCATTACACTGCTGCCAGGCAGGAAAGTGAACTATTTGCTTTCACAATGGAGAACGATACCTGGTAAATTCTGGCAGTGGGGTGTGACCCAGAAGAGAAAAGTTCCATGCTGGCTATGGTATTGCATTCTCTTTGTGGAAGTCTTGCTGGCAGTGTTGGCTGGCTCATGTATTAGTTACAATTGCTCTGGAAGTTAGCTCAGAGAAAACTCAAAGACACTTCTTTCTTAGATCTGGCCTATTCAAGTGCCAAGGTAAGTTAGTATTGCCTTGAGGAAGATTCTTAAGTGTCCTTGGTAACTGCTGCACTGGCACCACCCAGTGGAGACCAACAGGAAGAGTGTGTGTGTGTGTGTGTGTGTGTGTGTGTGTGTGTGTGTGTGTGTGTGTGTGTGAACTTAGAACAGTACAGCACAGGAACAGACTCTTTGGCCCATCATTTCTGTGTAGACCATGATACCAATCTAACTAATCCCATCTGCCTGAGCATGGTTCACATCCCTCCATCCCCTGACTTTTCATGTGTCTTTCTAAATGCTTCTTAAATCTTGCTTTTGTATCTGTGTCTACCAACTCCCATGGCAGGTATGTTCCAGGCACCTACCACCCTCTGTGTGTAAAGTAAAACACCTTGTATATCTCCATTAAACATGCCCCCTCTTACCTTAAATCTATGCCCTCTAGTATTTGACATTTCCAGTCTGGTAAAAATTCTGACTATGACTACTATCTGTGCCTCTCATAATTTTATAAATTTCTACCAGGTCTCCCCTTAGCCTCTGATGCTCCAGAGGAAATGATCTAAGTTTGTCCAACTTCTCCTTATAGCCAATACTCTCCAATCCAGGCAACATCCTGGTGAACTTCTTCTGCATTCTCTCCAAAGGCTCCACAACCTTGGTGTAGTGAAGGATATGGGGGCCTTGTTCTGTGTGTGTGTGTGTGTGTGTGTGTGTGTGTGGGTGTGTGTGTGTGTGTGTGTGTGTGGAGTGGGGGGAAAGTGCACAAAGAAATTATGGTTGGTGGTTCAATGACTTTAACAGACTTGTGTCATTGCGAGTGAAGGTTAAACTGACGGCAATGACATTTAGATATGGCTTTACATTGTTACCAGATGTTGAAGAATGTCTAAGGAGTGAAAAATTAATTTTTGTTTTTCTTGAGAAATATTTATTGAAGCATGCTATTAGTTATTAGAAATGTATCCTGACACAAAGTTAGCGTAAAATGCTAAATTGTCAAGCAAAGTCCTCCTGTTGCATGCAAACCCAGGCCAAATCAACGCAGCTGCAGATTGAATTGCTGGAGTTATTTTGTCCAATCACAGGACATATTTGCAGTATTTTTTTTACATTATAGTTGCAGTACTTTTTTTTCTCTCCAGTTGCCAGTCACTTTTTATTTACATTTTCTCCAGACATATCCGTTACCGGTAACAAGCTGCCACCACTGGCTCTTGGCCAGCACCACCTCTCTCTCAGTCCCACCCTATTACATCCATTCCTTTTTTTTTCCCACCACCCATCCTCCTCCTCTGCAATTTAAAACATGTTGGATTTCTAACTTGCTGAATATTTCCAGAATTCTTTGTTTTTATTTGGTTTCCAGCATATGCACATTTTGCTTTTTCATATAGGGGGAGAAAAAAGTCAAGATTTCCCACCAATGTCTTAGCAAGGACTGGTCAGTGTGTGTGTGTGGATGTAAATGAGGGCAGCACAACATGAGGTTGTAACCCTTTTATGTCATCTGACAGTTATCCTTAACAGGGTCCTGATCCAGGGTTTCGACCCAAAACGTCAACAGCTCCCTTCCTCCCACAGATGCTGCTCAACCCACTGAGTTCCTCCAGTAGATTGTTTGTTGCTCCAGATTCCAGCATCTGCGGTCTCTTGTGTCATGACAGTTTCCCTTCCTTCTGTTGTAAGCTGTATGAATTTTGATAAAAGTTTAGCGCTTGGAAATGCACAATTTTAGAAACTCTGAAATCATGGTATTGTTTCACTCAGAGCAACAGATGGGAAGTAATACAACAAAAATGTAGCATTTCCTTGTTCTCCAGAAGAGTACGAATTCTTTATTTTGTACTGAAGGCCCCTTCACCTGCATCATTTTTGACACTTTCTGTTGGGCATCCTTGTCAGATGATGGCAATGATGGTGTTTCTCAACCACTATCATTGTGCTGAACATCTTCTCTGGTCCGGAATCATAGCTGTGAGGCTTATTCCTTGAATGCTTCATGATGGAGAGGGCTTAAACTACCAATGCTTTCTGGAGCACAGGTAGCTTTAAACCCTGTGCCAGAATTTAAAATGAACAATCAAAGGCTCTACAACACCACTTAACATTGCAGGAAGCAGGAGGAAAGTTGAAAAAAAACTCAGTGAATAGTAATTAGGCCATGCTGGGCTTGGGTTATCAAAGTATATTTATTTTTGACTGATGGAAGGAAGTACCTGCAAAATTCTGATGCTCTTGAAAGGCAATGAACTAAGGGCATGTGCTGTGTGGATTGCAGGATATTATGACATGAGAGAAAGGTCAGGGGAGATTTGCAAGGATGTTTCCAAAGCAGGAAAATTTTCTGTCCAGGCTAAGGTTGTTCACTTTGGATTAGAAGACTCTGCAGGAAGATTTAATTGTACAGGGTAAAAACAGTAACAGAATACAGAGTAAAGCTGTGACACTTTGCTCTGTATTCTGTTATTGTTGTTACCCTGCACTACCTCATTACACTGTGTAATGAATTGATCTGTTCGATCGGTATGCAAGACAAGTTTTTCACTGTACCTCAGTACAAGTGACAAT
>JARFYF010000112.1:86910026-86923697 GCA_030265395.1 Rhina ancylostomus | reverse complement strand
CCATGTCTGCGTGGGTTTCCTCCGGGTGCTCCAGTTTCCTCCCACATTCCAAAGACATACAGGTAGGTTAACGTGGGTTTTAAAATGGGCAGCGTGGACTCGTTGGGCCGAAAGGGCCTGTTACCACGCTGTAAATAAAATTTGAATTTAAAAATTTAAAAAATCCTACCTCCCCTTGGTTCATTCTCGTATCACTTCAATCGCTTTCCAACTAACCTATCTATTAAATATTGAAATGATCTTTGCTTCCTCAAATAACTTAGAGTAAGTTTTATGTCTTTGTGTGAAAAGGATTTCCTTCTTTCTGTTCTAAATCTTTAATATTTAATCCTATAAGTACTCATTCTACCTCCTGACCCATTGGAAGCCATCTTATTCTTACTGTACATGCCACCAAATCACCCTTCCATCTTCTCTCAGAAATAAATGGATTTTTGAATCTTTTTACCTGTTTTGTTTACCCACAAGAGACAGGTGAATGTGCATTGTACTTTATTAATTGCCAAAATTTTCATACAATGTGAAATCTAAAATGACATGGCACTTCAACCATATCATAGCCATAGCTTGATATTCTTGAATTTGGCTACTAATCCTGCTTCCTCCCAATACAGCGTTTGATGTCTTTGTGTTGGTTGGAATATCTTAGCCAGCACTCAGATTCTGTGAACATGAACATGCTTCAATGTGCTGTACCTTCACTAATACCGGAGAACCTGGCCCTGCCTACTTTGTCAAAAGTCATGAAGAAGACATGGGTGCATGAGTTACAATTTGCAGAGATGTCATAATCCCTGAATTTTGCTGCTTCTGCCATTTTAATTCTGTCTGGCATACATGTGACTCTTAAGTGCAACCTCAGCTAAGGGACAATCAGGGATAGAGAATAAATGCTGGTCTTGCTAGAGTAATTTACATCTTTAAGATAAGATATCTTTATTAGTCACATGTACATCGAAACACACAATGAAATGCATCTTTTTGCATAGAGTGTTCTGGGGGCAGCCCGCAATTGTCGCCACGTTTCTGGTGCCAACATAGCATGCCCACAACTTCCTAACCTGTAAGTCTTTGGAATGTGGCAGGAAACCGGAGCACCCGGAGGAAACCCACGCAGACACGTGGAGGACGTACAAACTCCTTACAGGCAGTGGCCGGATTTGAACCTGGGTTGCTGGCGCTGTAATAGCACTACACTAACTGTTACACTACCATGCCTGCCCTATCTCATGAGGGAACTAAAAATAAAATCTTGCCTACAACTGCCAAGGCCCCATGCTCAGTAATTCCTCTTTAATCCTCTCTTTCTATCACCATTTTAGATGTTCATTGAAGCTCATCTTTTTTCCAATCTTTTGGACACCTGTCCCAATAACTCCCAAGTGGCTCAATGTTAAATTTTATTTCATTTTATTTCATTTTGCTTCAGTGAAGCACTTTGAGATATTTTACTGCATTAAAGGTGCAAAATTAATGGATATTGTTATTGTTATACTGTTGTTGTACTAACATGAAAGTTTATTGGGCTGGGGTTAGACAGTTGGTTAGAAGGTAGGCCACTGATTGATCCAAGGAGAACATTTGAGCAGAAGCCAGTAAAACTGGTACAAGAAACATTGAATGGAGCAGCTGCTGACAGTGTGAATCTGATCCCAGGAGACTGCCTTTTAAAAGAGGGATTTTTTCCCCAATCATGAGCTATTGTTGGAGAATGGAGAAACAAAGGACTGCAGAAGCTGGAATCTAGTTGAAAAACACTATGATGCTGGAGGAACTCAGCAGGCTAGGCAGCATCTGTGGAGAAAAGCAGGCGGTCAACGTTTCGGGTCAGGACCCTTCTTCAGGACAGAAGATAGGAAAAGGGGAAGCCCAATATATATAGGAAGGGAAAAGCAGAGCAGTAATAGGTGGACAAATGAGGAGAGGTGGGCTGGTCATAAGGTGGTGACGGGTAGATGCAGGTAAGAGATAATGATGGGCGGGTGCAGGGGAGGTGGGAAGAACAGATCCACCGGGGATGGGTCAAAGGTAAGGAAGGAAAAAAGGGGGGGTAGAAAAAAGAGAAAGAGGCTAAGAAAGAGAAGAAAAGAAGAGACATGGTTGGGGGGTGCAGTATGGGGTTACTTAAAGTGGGAGACCTCAATATTCATGCTGTTAGGCTGCAAGGTTCCAAAACGGAAAATGAGGTGCTGTTCCTCCAGTTTGCACTTGGAATTCTGGCAGTGGAGGAGGCCGAGGACTGACATATCTATGATAATATGAGAGGGGGAATTGAAGTAACTGGCAACGGGGAGATGCAGATCGTGGTTAAGGACAGAGCGTAGGTGTTCTGCGAAACAGTCACCTAGTCTGTGTTTGGTCTCACCATTTAGTGTCATGGTTCTGAGTTCTTGCTCTCAATTTGGCTCCATTAATGCCTTGTTGTCCAGCACATGGATTCCATGCTGGACTGATTACATAACAACACACACCTGAGCCCCATCAGGGGCCTAGCATAAGTACCTGTGCTTCTCTAGCACTAGTTGCCAGAGTATTGGTCAACCTTTGGGTATACTTTGTCTCCTTGCTGCTGCGAGTGGTCTGCTCTAGAGCAGTCCTGTGTTCTCTATTCATATTTGAAGATTCAGTTTGTGCTGGGATTCCTCGGATCTCTGAGGCACGATTCCTTCCAGTTGCTGCTGGTGTTTGGTACTGAGGAAATATCCTGACTCCAGTCTTGTACCAGTGTGCTGCATCTGGGTTCTCTGTGAGCTTGTTTTTTGCTCAACATTGACATAGGAGCCCATTGCAATTATACAAAGCAGATCAAGACCTCAGACCTATGATGTCGCAGTGATCATTACTTGTTTTGGGTGTCCGGTGTCGATTCTGCAGATGATGTGGGCCAACTATCATTAGCAGCTGACTGTAATTCAAGTCTCTGTGTCCAAGACAACCAACAAAAATTAGATAACTGGGACAACTGGGTTGGTTCTTGATTGAAAATCAGGAATTACGGGATGCCTCGGATTGGTGCTGGGCCTCAAGAAGTTCTCATCAACATTAATGACTCGGATGAAGGGACGGTGTGTCATAAAGACATTGAGTCATAGAGAAATACAGCATGATACAGGCCCTTCGGCCCAACATGTCCATGCCGACCATGGTGCCCACCCAGCTAGTCCCAATTTCCTGTGTTGGGTCCATATCCCTCTAAGTCCTGCCCCTCCATGTACCTATCCAAGTGCTTCTTAAATGATACTAATGTACCTGCCTCGACCTGGTTTCTCAATGTGTAAAATATTCTGTTTTGTTGTTTCTCCCATCAAACAAACAACCTCCCATTTCTCTGCAGGACACTCCAGGTGCAGCATTTACCATTCTGCATTCAATGTAACCTAATTCAGGAGACTTGTCCGAGACCATGTCAACTGCTAGAGGGACAGGTCTATTGGGATCAGTACAAAAGATTTATGAAGTATGTTGGATCCAGTACAAAGAAGCAACACATTGCAAAATTAACAGTCACAGTCTGTTCCTTGAAACCTCAGAGGCTCACTGCCCGAGTGACTGTGGTCGGGTCCTCCCATTGTGTCCTGTTGACTGCAGTTTCTCCTCCTTGTCGGTTCCCTCTCCCCCTCTCTCCATCTCCCTCTCAGAAATCAGAATCAGACATCTGAATCAGGTTGATTATCACTGATATCTGTCATGAATCTTTTTTTTGTTTTTACTAGACATAAACATTACTAGAAGTTACAAAATTAATAAAAACTGTAAAAGAGGAATAATGAGGTCATCTGGATGGATTATTCAGAAATCTGATAGTGGAGAGTATGAAGCTGTTCCTAAAATGTTGACTGTGGGTCTTCAGGCTCCTGTGCCTCCTCCCCGATGTTAGTAACATAAAGAGGCCATGTCCCCGAGGTGAGGGTCCTTAATGATGGATGCCACCTTCTTGAGGCACAGCCTCTTGAAGATGTCCTTGATGGTGGGGAGGGTTGTGCCTGTGATGGAGCTGGCTGAGTCTACTCTGTAGTCTCTTTCGACCGTGCATACCAGGTGGTGATGCAACCGGTCAGAATGCTTCTCTGTCTCTCTCTCTCTGTCTCTCTCTCTTTCTCTTTCTCTGTCTCTCTCTCTGTCTCTCTCACCAATTCCCACACTTACTGCATCCTGCTACTTGCAAACATAAATTTTATCTTTCATTTCTGACTTGCCCTGCCTCCTCCAGACTGAGTCATTCCTGATCATCCTTGCTTACTGCACCACAGACTGAGCTACTCCTTGAATGGGACTGGTCTACACCTCCTTTCTGGTGTCTGCGGGGTCCACTCACTCTGTGACTCTTTGATCTACTCATTCTTCCCCTCAACCCCTCCCCATCCCCATCACTTTCCTGTGCAACCAGGACATAAACAGCCCTTCCAGGTGATGCAGAGGTTCACCTGCACGTCTTCCAACCTGCTGTACTGCATTTGGAGCTCACGCTGTGGCCTCCTCTATATTGGAGACACCAAGCATAGACTAGGAGACCATTTTGCGGCGCACCTGTGCTCCATCCACAACGGCCATCTCGAGCTTCTGGTGACATGTCATTTCAACTCTTTCCCACCCCCACACCGACCGGTCTGTCCTCAGCCTTCTCCGTTGCTGCGGTGAGGCCAGACACAAATATCACAAAACAATCTCATATTCTACTTGGGTCACTTGCAGCCCACCGTATGAACATTGAAGTTTCCAGTTTCAGGTTACCCACAGCCCCAGTGCTCCTCTCCCTCACACACACCTGTCCACCTCTGTTTCTCCTCCATTTGTTCACCTTTCCCACCTGGACCTCACGTGTTTGTGCACCACTTCCAGACAGAATCTGCCGTGATGAAGCCTCACCGCCCTCTCCCATCTCCACCAGCACCATCTGTGTCATTCAGATCCGCCTGCTTCTCACTCTCCCACAGACCTTCTCTTCGCTCTCTCCACCCTCTCCCTTCCATGAAACTTCAAACACCTTTGATTTCAAAATGTTCATTGTACTGATGATCGGTTGTTGCCCTGAAATGTAAACCTGGTGCATCTCTCTGTCCTGATGCTGTCTGATCTGCTGAGTATTTTGTGCAGTTTAGAATTTTCACTTCAGTTTGGGGGAGTCAGGAGGGAGAAAGGAAGCTGCAGGGCTGTGGGCAGTGGGTGGGGGAGTGGAAGTAACTGGGTCACTTTTACAGGAGCTTGTACAGACTTGACAGGCTGAATGGTCTCCTTTGCTGCTGTAACCTTTCTGTGAGTCTGTGACCCCACATGGGGAGATCTGAGGAACAAGGAAGCCACAACCACCCAGAGAGATTGCACTTCAGGCCCCCAAACAATCAACGGTTTTGGGCCTTGCTCAGAATTGAATCTGGATGCAGTGAGACATTGGTGTCTGTCTGAGTGCACCGACCCCATTCCAGCACAACCTGTCAGGGGCACGGAGATATCTCGGTGTGTCAAATATGCAGAACATGTTTCTGTGTAATTCCCCTCCCTCCTGTGAACAGATTGTTCTCAGTTTGTTTATTTTCCACGGAACCTTGCATGGTTGTGGTTTATTTATTTCTGACACACAGGCACATCTGGCAAGGGTGTGAGGAGGGAAGGTGTGCTGGAATGAACAACAAGGGAAGCAACACAGAACTGATCAATACAGGGACCATCACCCTGCTGAGAGTGTGCTACAGAGCCCCAAACACACAGAGGGAGATAGGGAGTTAGTAACAAACCAAACAGGACTGGGCAGTTCTGTACTTAGTTTCATGGGAGGAAGTTGTGCAGTTGGAGGGGGTGTCGGTGGAAGGTGGATGGGAAAGCAGGTTGTGAGGACGGCCCATGGGGTCAGTGAAAGGAGGAGGTAACAAGTGAGTGGGGAAAGTGGGCAGGTGGAGTATAACATGGGAAATGGGAGGTTGTCCATGTCCTGAGTCAGGGGAATATTTGCAGGGCAGATGTGGGAAACAGCTGGAGCAGATCGCTGTGGACAGGAAAGCAGTTGTACAGCTGAGAGATCAGTGTCAAAGCTCTGCCGGCCTGCTGCATCCCGTCTGGAATGGTGGTGGACAAATGTACAAGAGGGGGAGGCAGATCCATCAACCGCCCGCGCTCAGAGATCCTCCCATAATCCCGTGGAAAGTCTTTCCTTCTGGTCAAATGTTGTGAGGGGAATAACTCTGTTGGATTATCAAATGTTCGGCTGCAGTTGTAGAAGATGCTGGTGAGGCCTCATTGAGAATATTGTGTTCAGTTCTGGTCACCCTGCTATAGGAGAGATGCCATTAAGCTGGAAAGAGTGCAGAGGATGTTGCCGGGACCCAAGAGACTGAGTTATGCAGAGAAGTTGAGCAGGTTGGAACCTCATTCATGAGAGCTTCAGAGAATGAGGGCATGGGTTTAAGGCGGGGGGCTGGGGGCGGGGTCGGAGTTTTGTCAGGGATCCGAAGAAGAATGGCAGAGGACAGTCCTTCTCCATGCTCTTATCCAGTGAGCCTACTGTTACAGCTCTGAACTTTCTTGGTGTTAATTCCTCAAACAGCTCCGTTATTTTTGTCATTGCTGAGCCCTGATTGTTCTCTGTCACATCCTCCACTATTCATGAGTGGGCTCAGCAGTCACGTTCATTTGCTTTGAAGGGCAGGAGCTTCACTCATGCCTTCTGCAACACCCACATTTTTACAGGGTTTTTCACAATGCAAGCAGCAATGTGAACAGGACTCTGTCTCTGGAGATACTATACCTGCCATTGTAAATGACAACAGTGAAAATCCATCTTGTACAACTGGTGGTTGGTGAGCTCCTCCTGACAACCTACAAGATTTTGCAGGGTTGTTCAGACAACATTAAGTGATTCTTAAGAATGTTTTTGGAATAAATTTGACAATGGTAGTTACAAGAGACAGAAACGGATGTGTGGTCTGATATGGTTCAATCTGAATCAAGCAGAAAAAATGCATAGGTTGGGGTGTTCATTGAGACTCCTGTGTCCTGTCTTGGGTATAGGTAATAAACATCCACTTGCCAATCAGCTGGCACTTCAGGAATCTTTCAGAAGAACTTCCACAATGCTTAAAGACCTTCATAGATCACCTGGCTGGTGAGCTCAATGGTGGGATTCCACTGTGACCACAATCTTGCCATTTCTGTTGAGAATGCAGCTCTTTAGACCTTCTAAGTCCACTTATTTAAACAGATATTGGTGGGTAATAAATACAACCTGACCAGCATGGCTCACAGGTTTAGAAATGCAGATAGAAAAATATATGGAGGATGTAGGTTTGAGTACATAAGCAATAACCCCCATATCACACTGTCTCTTCTGAACCATAAAAAGCATCGTATCCAGATGCAGCACAGCTTGATATGACAACTGCTCTGCCCAAGACTGCCAGAAATTTCAGAGAGTTGTTAACACAGCCCAGTCCATCATGAAAACCAGCCTCCCTTCCATCAACCTGTCTATACTTACTGCTGCCTCAGGAAAGCAGCCAATATAATCTTCCCTTCTCCCCTCTCAGAAGATACAAAAGCTGTAGAGCACCTACCACCAGGTTCAAGGACAGCTTCTATCCTGGTAAGCTTCTATCCTTATCAGACTCTTGAACAGATCTCTCATATGCTGAAAGATGAACTCCTGATCTGCCAATCTACCTCATCATGGTCTTTGCACTTCATTTGTCTACCTGTTCTGCACTTCCTCTGCAACTACAACACTCTAGTCTGCATTCTGTTTTTCTTTTTACTACCTTGATAACTTATGTATGTAATGATATGTCTGAGTGGCATGCAAACAAAAGCTTTTCACCGTATCTCAGTACATATGACAATAATAAACCAATTACCAATACCAAAACCTGTACGCAACCATGAATTCTATCCTTACCTTCTTTCTTTAGCACTGAATTAATAGGTTTCAGGCTAATTCATACTGCCAGTTTCAGTGCAGTTTAATCCACAAGCACACTGTCATTTGGGTGAAACATATCATGCTAGAAATTGTGTAATGGATCCCCAGTCATGAAACTCCATTGTCTATGAGGTGGAAGATGTCTTGCGCAGAATAACCAGCTTCTATTGTAAAGCCTTCTCAGAGGTTTTTTCTCCATAATCCATGGATTGAATTATGCTGGGACAGGATTACAATGGAGACAGAGGGGCTCACAGGAGGCAACAGAGAATTCTGTCAGGGATCAAAGGGGAGGTTATATGAGGAGAGGTAATTGGGGAAGGAGATCAGTTGTCCAGGAAAAGTAAAACCTCCTTAGACTAACCAAAATGGCTCTCCACCTACCAGTTTAGTGGATAAAGTCCATCCCATCCGTTACCTTAATGGGCTTGAGTACATGTATCAACAAAGGAAATATACGTGCCCAGTGGGCTCCATGTGTAAGTACAGCATATGTAGAGAGGACTTGCATCTAATTTGCAAAAATGTACATCGGACGTTCCCAATCATGCTCCATGATCTTTATGTGAGAGAATTTTGTTGCATACTTCATAAAAAAACTACTTTACTTTCCAGCCCCTTTCAAAATGACAGAATGTGAAGAAAAATAGCAAAAGGCAGAGGAAGGAATTGGAGTAGAAAGAGTGAAGCATAACGTGGATGTGGAGGTGGATAAAGTGGAAAACAAGGGGAGAAAGGGACAAAGAAAAAAGAGCTGAAGTGAGAATATGTGAGGGAAGAAAGCAGTAAGAACAACGAAGAGCATAACTAATTAAAATATTTTGGAATATCTCATGATCTCAGAGCAGAGAATTGATTTATTTTTGGCTCCCAGTGTCAGCAATGAATGTTCCCAAGTCACTTCAATACAACCAAATGTGGAATATATTCAATGTATTCTGAGTAAACAAGATGTGGAGTTACAAACTCAAATTGCAACCTCTACCATTCAATTCTGACATCTCCACTTTTTCTCAAAACTTCACTGAGTTATATTTGTTATATTGTGGTCAGCTTTGTAACAAAGTAAGTCATGACTGTTCAGAATCTATTTCATGTGAGATTCCTGCAATCAAGAATGAACTGTTGACATTTAACATTTCAGTTGCAAAGGATATGAATTTTACATTCAAGAAATGGATGACAAATATCCTAATCTACAAAACCATCGAGTCCCCTATGTATTGACCTATCACCTGAGCTAGAGTGTAATTTTAGACCCAGACACATCAAAACAATAGTTTAATTAATTTCCATTGCTATGAACCTGCTGTTCAATGCCACACAATCTGTAGAGTGTAAATGGCTTGAAGCTGTGCTATGATCCAAGATGTTCAACTCATTGATTGTGATCCTATAATAACTGATTGATTAGGAAAGTTAGTCAATAACTATTTCACAGTTATGTTATAAGGTCAATCAATCCTTGGAGAACTTTGAATTTTCAGATAAACATTTGCTTCTTCAGGGTATAGCTTTGTCAAAAATGTACACTGACAGTAATTAAAATCAATCTTTCTAATAAGGTTGACGGGAGAGGTCAAAAAAGTGTATTGAACTTCTCTTAAAGCTGAGCTTGTACATTTTCAAGATGAAGTAAGGTAGCACAAACTGTGCATTAATGATTTATAAGAAATAGACAGATTTATTTCACTGGAAGGTACAACTTTGTCTGTCTGGTATTATCTTTCGCAAGTGGGCCCCATTAACTGTGAACCAATGAGCTACTAGCACTAATTGTGCTGTTCATAGGCAGTTTGGCAATGACAAGGGTAAAAAAAAAAGATCTGTAATCATTGGACCCCAAGCAGAAAGGTCAGGGTTCTGTACTATAATCTATCTCCTAATCCAATATCTGATGTGATTCTGCTTTGGAATTGTGACCCTATGTTCACTATGAACTGGAGGAAAGAAGTGGTCACCTGTAACTCAGCAGGTAAAAGAAATATTATTCATCAGGCGAAATAGGTATGCCTGGATTTAAGCTCCGGTCTTTGCCAAGTTAATTGATATTGGACTTGTTTTTGAAACTCATTCTCAGAAGAGGTCTCTGCATTTATTTCCCATTTCTAATTGTCCTTGTGAATATGGTGGTGAGTCTTATTCTTGACCCACTGAAGACTGACTGGTGAAGGTGCCTCCGCAGTGCTTCTGAACAGAGAGCTCCAGGACTTTGACCTTTACTGAAGGTTTGGTGAGAAAAACCCAAGTCAGGATGGTGGCTTGTAAGGGGGGGAGGGGTTACAATTGATTCCAGCTTTTCAGGGCTAGAGACAGATCCAACATTCTGTTTATCTGTCTCTAATTCTTTGAGTCTGCTGAGAGGTTTGTGTGTGTGCACATCAGATGAGAATAGGACTGAGCTTCACTGTGACTTTCTATGCTCAAACTCATAACTCAACATGTTAAAACCTTCAGAAAAATAATGGGGAATGAAGAGGTAGAATCATGCGTTAAAATAAAGATCAGCCAAAATATGTAGAGTTATACAGTATGTAAACAAATCCTTCGGCCCACTGAGTCCACATTGACCACTGAGCACCCAACTACACCAAAACCATTTTTCCTTTTGCATTCCACCATCTTCTGCCACCTGCGAATTCTCTTGGCACTCACCATAGTGGGGGCAATTTAGGGTAATCAATTAACTGACCAATCAATGCGTCTTTGGCATGTGGGAAGAAACCGAAACACTCAGGGAAAACCCATACATGCTTCTCAGAAGGTGCCCAAGGTCAGAATTGAACCTAGGTCTCTGGAGCATTAACCCACCACCCCACTGCGCCACCTCTTTAGTATGGAAGGGAACTGCACAGTTACATGCTATAGCCAGTTCAGGACAATCAAGAGTAATGTGTCCTGGAATAACATCGGTAAACAGAGCTGGGCTTTTTTTGACTTCTCTTTCCAAGTGGTGAACTACTCAGCAGAACAAATGGGTAAATCAGAAGGAGGTCCAGGGCAATAGACTAATATTATGTGTCTGAGCAGTGTCCCATTACAAGCATTTGAACCTACCCTTGATTAATATGAAACAAATTTCCTTTCTTTGGAAGCTATAAGAGTCTTATGTAAAATGAGATAAGACAGCTGTAAGTTGCCTTTTAATGGATGCCAAGACCACAAAACTCTTTAGTTTAAAACAAATTGGCAATTTCACATAGAATGACTTCAAGGAGAAAATTAGAATTCAGGGCATTTAGATGTACTGACAGCTGAGAATCAAAGTAGGGGACATGCTGAGAAGGTGGTCAGTTTACAGCTTAGAAAGCCAGTGACCCGGGTTCAAATCCGGCCACTGTCTGTAAGGAGTTTGTACGTTTTCCCCTTGTCTTTGTGGGTTTCCTTCCACATTCCAAAGACATACAGGTGAGGAAGTTGTGGGCATGCTATGTTGGCACTGGAAGAGTGGCGACACTTGCTGGCTGCTTCCAGAACACTACGCAAAAAGATGTACTTCACTGTGTGTTTCGATGTACATGCGACTAATAAAGATATCTTATATCATTCACAGAGTCATGGGGTCACAGCCCTTTGGCCCAGCTTGTCCATGCTGACCAATTTGCCTACCAGAGTTAATCAAAATGTCAAAAATAACAAGCTACTACGTCTGATAACCTTCTTCCTATTCCAATTATGTATTCATTTTCTTGATGTGTGGGAACACAATCAATACAGATCTGAGTAATTATCATACATGGCCAAGAGATATTGTTTTTGATCTTTTACCCATTGAGATATCAGGGTCAATCCCCCAGGGAAGTGGTGAAAGCTGAGTTGTTCCTGATATTGTGAGAACTGTAATTCTCAACCAATTTTTGAATGTGAATTTTGCCCCAGATCCTACAATATCCCATTGATTTGGTTTTTGCTTTGGTGAGATTATTTTATTCTTAAAGTTGAATTATTCTCTGTAATGAGAATCAGAAGATTCCTGCAGGTAGACATACAAACTCTTTTTCTTGAGCTGATTAGAGACTGAGTAATAATGATGGGTTGAACTTTGCTTCTGAAAATCATTTCACCAAGTTTCAGAACTAGGGTTCATCATTCACTCATTTGTACATTAAATATTTAGTGTATGCAACAATGGACAGATTTCATAATCTGATGTCAAAGCATTGCTTAATTATATATTTCAAGACATTTCTTTTTACCGAGCTTTGTGTTGAATCATATCAAGAGATCGTGCTCATACTGCAATGCACTTTAGATATAGCAGCGCACACGCATAAAAGAGGCATTTATGTGTAATGTGGATATGTAACTATCACCTGCTTGGGTTTAAAAGCAATTTCACAATGGAAACTAATGTACACTTTGGGCAAAGGTCCTCTTGATTTTGATTTAGTAAATGTAGTTTGTCCCAAATATGCACTGCATATAACCCAAATTTGACCTTCAAAGCATTTTATATTCTCACTGTCCATCCATTCTGGAGGCATTAACCTTTAACTTAAAAAAAATGGTGTCTATTATTCAGCTGTCCTCTGTCTTCAATATTTTTGGCTCCAAGCTCTCCCAACCCCATTGATTTATGACATCTTAAAACGTGCAAATTTGGATACCATCAGCCTGGGAGGTTTCAGCATGCAGACACATGGAGCAACCAACTGGAGACAAGGAATTTTGGAGATTAAAATCCATTTTATTTAAAACTGGCTAAATATTACAAGCATCCAATAGTACCATTACATACAGCAATCCTGGATTACTAAAAAGAATGCAACAAACTTTAGTCCATACTCAAGTTCCCCCAAGCAACTCCATTTGGTTTGCTTACCTCATTGCAGGTTGCAAGCTTCTGCTCCATGCCTTACAAACACGTTTAAATAATTATAAGCAGGCATCACATGTTTGGACACCTGTCATGGTCAATTTGGCTGTGACCTGATGTGTCTTTCATCTGGTAAGTGACCATTGCCAGCTTTGGAAGAGTCATTTTCCTTGTCGAAAACATAGTTCCTCAAAATCATGTGGCACTGTCAAGACAAATAGTTTTATTTTCCAGGGAAAAGTAGTCATTCTTGGAAATAACTTGGATTGTTTACTCTGGAGCATCAGAGGCTAAGAGGGGACCTGATAGAAGTATGTCAAACTATGAGAGGCAGATAGGGTTGACAGTCAGAATCTTTTTCCCAGAATCAAAATGTCTAATACCAGAGGGCACAGCTTTAAGGTGAGAGGGGAAAAGTTTAAAGGGGATGTGCAGGGCAAGTTTTTTTCACAGAGAGCAGTAGGTGCCTGGAACATGCTGCCAGGGGTATTGTTAGAAACAGAAACGATAGTGGTGACTTAGAGGCTTTTAGGTAGGCACGTGAATATTCAGGAAAGGGAGGGATACGGATCATGAGCAGGCAGTAGGGATTAGTTTAATTTGGCATCATGCTCGGCACAGACATCGTGGACCGAAGGGTCTGTTCCTGTGCTGTACTGTTCCGTATGTTCTAACTTGACCCAGTCAGTCAGGGCAACTTCAGCTCCACCCTCCTGGAAGTCACATGACTCACTGAAGAAGGGAAACAGCGGCCAGTATAAGAGGCCCAACACATGCAGTCTGGCCTTGCATCTCTACGTATCTGAACCAACCCTGGCCATACTTTCACGCAGTCTCAACAAATGCTGGTGGAAAAGTGCTCAGAACCAAGACCACTGCAGAATTTCTACCTACTGCTCCCCAGCACCTATGTGATGCTAAAGTCGATTAAAAACTCTGCCATCGTGTC
>JARFYF010000112.1:86894050-86910016 GCA_030265395.1 Rhina ancylostomus | reverse complement strand
TTAACTCACATTAAGAACAAGGCTATAAACTTGTCCTGGTACATCTGGTATGGTTCAGAGCTAACTGGTTCATTTAGGTTTCCCAGGTATGCTACTTCATAATTTATACAAAAGAAAATGGCATCGGGTGAGTCTGTCTTGCTTCCACTTAGACTCACAGGTAGCTGAACCATCTGATGAAAGGTTCATAGTACAACATGTTCTGAGTGTTATTATACTACTGCTATTCTCTTGGCCTTTAAGTTCCTTTCCTGGCTCACTCTGTCACACTGTTTTGAAGCTTATCCAAATGGTCTCCTGCTCTGTGTATTGATTCACCATAGTTGCCCATGTGTGAAGAATTCTTACTTTTTTTTGAGCTTTACGCCAATGCCAGAAAAGATTGAAATATGAGCAATACGGTCTTTAAAAAAAATTAATTCTAAGTGGTACCCTGCTGCAATAGCCAAATATACCTACCACTCAAGCAAGAAGGAGTAACTGAGACTCTACATTAATGATTGATAACCTGACATTAAGAAAAAAAAGAATCAGTATGTTAAACATGAACTTTGATAAGGTATTAATGTTTGGAAGATTACCAAAAACCATTTTACCACAGGGCAAAAAACTGAGAGGTACATAAACTATTCACCCATACCAAAGCAAACACAATTTTACCCATTTCAAAGTGCACCTGCTAAATTTTAAAAGAGTTCTACTTGCATGAAAAACCACAGATATAAATGGTTCATTTCACAATTTGTTCAGGTCTTCTATATTTATGCGAAAAAACTTTTACCAATGTTCGTCATTGCCGTAACCTTGAGCTGATGTTTTTGGTTTGCGTCCATTCTGAGATGCGAGCTGTCCCTGTAACCTTTTTTGAAAATCTCTTTATCCACCAGAGGGCACTGACTGGATCTCTAATGGATTGGGTTGGAAGATTTTGGTTTCAATGCTGGTGGCTGGATTATAATAGAAACTGTAAGTTAAACATTGTAATCCAGTATCCAGTCTGTTTGCCTGGTGCTCTCTCTCCATATTAAGGTGTGAATGGTTCGACTACACATTGAATTCTTTAACATCATTGTCATCATACAAACCAAAGCCATTTCCTCTTCCCAAATATGAACTTATACTGAGATCTAGACTTCACAAGTCATTGGTGATGTAAAGAATGTTCTCATATTCCAATAAATTCCAGCTAGACAAATTTCCTGCAGCATACATGTGAGAGAATTTTTAAGGATTTTACTTTAATTCCCTGACTGGAGTTCCATCCATTATTGGTCTGCTGTGCTGGCCAGCTGAGCAAATAGTATCGCTGTTCAGTGTCCCGTGGACAGTCTGTATGTTGAGTCATTTTGTTGTAACAAAACCAGCAGATGTCTCCACTCATGTTCAAAATAATAAGTGGGCACTGGATCAATACTCTAACCCAAAGCAATGCTGAAATAAGGCATGTTGTACGCCTAAAATGTTAACTGTGTTTCTCTCTCCATTCTCAGCACTGTGGTGCAGCTAGTAGAGCTGCTGCCTCACAATGTCAGTGACCTGGATTCAATGTTGACCTTAGGCATTGTCTATATGGAGTTTGAACATTCTCCCTGTGACAGTGTGGGTTTCCTCTGGAAATGCTTTGGTTTCCTCCCACATCCCAAAGACATGTGGGGATAGTATGTTAATTGGCTACTGTAAAATTGCCCTTAACATGTAGGTGAGTGAGAGAATCTGGGGAGAATAAACAAAACATGGAATTAATGTAGGATTGATGTAAAATGGGTGGTTGATGGTTTGCATTGACTTGGTGGGCTGAAGGGTCTGCTTCCATATTGCATCTCTCTATGACACCGTGATTTTATGAGATGCTGTCTGACCAGCTAAGTATCTGCATCATTCAGTGTTTATTTCAGATTTACAGTATCTACAATAGATTGTTTCTTGGAATCCAAATGTCTTGTGTGTCTGGGTTATAGTAAACATAAAGTCATTTTTTTAAGTTTCCACAGCGTTTATCCAATTGTTGAAAACATAAAATTAAAAAAAATAGCACACATATACACATTTAATATGGGAAAGGGGTTTATAAATGAGTAAGGTAACAATTGACAATCAAGCCAAAGAACGAGTTCTCAGAAATGCCACTCAAAAAACTTTACAGAGAAATTTGTTTTAGAATAGACAACAAAATCAGGAATGAAGGGTTGTGTAATCAACTGAGAATTATGTCATCATTCGGTGATGAGGAAGACAAGGGGCAGAGATGGATGCTGGTGGGGTTCCCAAATGTCGGGTAAAGAAGAGGGGCCAATAGTGGAGAGAATCTAGTGATAATTGGGGTCCATCAAGGTAAATGAAAAAAGTGAAGTTTCAGAGGAGAATGATGTGGTAGGTCACACAAAAGAAAGACAGAGGAAGGTGAGAATTGGAAATCTATCTTGGTCAGTGCCACATAATTTGGTTTTAAATTTAGCAAATAGTGTCAAGGATGATGGTGTTCATTTCCCCTTCACTTTAAAGAGTATCATTCAATTAAAATGGTAGCATAGAATTTAATGAGTCAGTCTCAATTCTGTGTGATCAACTGCCATTTTGGAAAGAGTCTTGACATTTGACTCCTAGGTACTCAGTGGAAGAGCCTCAATAGCCATACTCACTGGGTCCCAAAACAACACTGTATTGCAATTTTGAAGAATACAAGAATTAGTATTTGGCATGATGTGGTTTAATCAGTGTGATGTCCCTTTCCCAGACTATTCAACAGTGAAGTGCTCTGAATCACTTCCCACCTTGCATTCACTTGGTCTAAGAACGGATGGACCCATGAGAAAGACTTCGGTCTCCAAACACCTCCAATGGATGGCTGGCAGGTTAGCATCTTTCTAATGGAAGCAACTTTTTGAAAATCAGTCCAACTTATTTCAATTAAGGTGTTTACTTTTGTCAGCCATTGAAATTTCTACACATAGCACAAAGTCACTTAACCAGTATTGGATGGGCTGTACTGGGTTGGATGGTGACTCTCTATGTTAAATAGCAATAGAATGTAGGTGTATATGGCAAACATTCCAGTGTTAAAAAATCTGATGAAAGGTCTGCAAACTGAGAAGTTAACTTTGTTTCTTTGCCCACAGATAATGCCTGCCCTGCTGAGTACTTCCAACATTTTCTGCTTTTATATTAAAAATAATATTTTGACTAGAATCGACATTTTAGCTTACATTGTTCAGCAATTGCTTTTATGCTTTAAGTCAAAGCAGACTTTTTCCTTCTTTGTCACATGTACTAACATCATCTGATACAGTTATGCACTCCACTTCCAAAATTCATTTCCAAGGATTTCAATGGAACCAAATTACAACCTGCATTTAATTGTTACCGAATTGCTCATGGGTTGTGGGTATTTCTGGCTAGTTCAGCATTTATTCCCTGCCCCCTGTTGCATGGGCCCTGAGCCAAGTAGCTTGTAAGGTCGTTTCAGACAGAAGGAAGAGTCAGACACACTTCTGTCGGCTTGAAGTCACTTGTAGCCAGACCTGATAAGAACGACAGATTTCTCCTCTGAAGTACATTTGTACACCAGAGGGGTTTACAAAAATTACAGTAGTTTTATGACTGCAATGAAGGAGGTTAGTATTTTAATTTCAGCTTTAGATGCCATAGTGGGCATCAAGCTCATCTCCAGATCAATATTCCAGGCAGTCAGGATGCAATGACAATAATTTTATCACCGTTCTGCCTTAGCCTGCACCTAATGTCAAAGTCAATGGACATCAGGGGCAGCTTTTTCACACAAAGACTGATGTGTATTTGGAATAAGCTATCAGACATAGTGGCTGAGGTGGGCACATTAGCAACATTTAAAAGGCACCTAGATAAGTACATGGATAGGAGAGTTTTAGAGGACTATGGGCCAAATGCAGGCAGATGGTATTAGCTTGCTGGGCAACACATCGGCATGGACAGTTGGGCTGAAGGGCTTACTTTCATGCTGGATGACTCCATGACTCAAAGTCGAGTTGATTGTCACGTGCACAAGTACATGTGTGCACAAGTACATGTGTGCACAGGTGCAATGAAAAACTGACTTGCAGCAGCATCACAGGCACACAGCATCAGATAAGCAGCATTCGTAAGAAAAGCATAAATTAAACATAAATTATACACAATTTTTACAAGAAAGAACACAATTAAAACAAAAAAAACAAAGTCCATCTTAGTGCAAAGTGATCAAAGTGGTCAGAGTGTTGCTAAACTGTAGTAATTAGGGTTATGCCAGTTGGTTCAAGAACTGAATATTTGAAGTAAAGTAGCTGTTATTAAACCTGTTGGTGTAGGACTTCAGGTTGTTGTACCTCCTGCCCAATGGTAGCTGCAAGAAGATGGAGTGGCCTGATGGTGGGGATCCTTGATGATGGATTTGCCTTCTGAGGCACTGCCTCCTGTAGATATTACCGATGGTGGGGAGGCATGTGTCTGTGATGTATTGTGCTGAGTCCATGACTCTCTGCAGCTTCTGACGTTCCTGCGCAATCAAATTGCTGTACTAGACCATGATGCAACCAGTCAGGATACTTTCAACAGTAGATCTGTGGAGGTTTGTTAGAGTATTAGGTGACAAGCCAAACTGAATGTAATCGAAGACAATGTTCCACTACTCATTGGAAATGGTCACTTGTGACACTAAAGCTGTCTGCATGGGAATCAGACAACAGTCACTTCACTGCATTGTTTCCATTTAATCTTTTACCAAGCACACATTCTTTAATAGGCTGTTCATCCAGTATGAAAAAAGCTGAAGAGTTTAAATCAACTGTGGTTTTAAACTGACCTTGAATTTCAGTGTGATATATTTTGTCTCTTCCATCTTTTAAGAATTTCATAAGAATTCATTTTAATAAAACTTGTATATAATATGCCTTCCTGAGCAAATCAGAATTTGCCAGGATTTAAATAGAAAATCAATCTTTACTATCCAACAGAACCAGCCTGAAGAATAATTACACCAAGTTGTCATTGGAGTATGTCAGCCTTTAACTCTGTCAATTCTAGATAGTAATAGGCTAAAACATAGTGCCTTATTTGCCCCCTTCTTTCATCAGTCCACAAGGTTTTTCTACCAAAATTCATCACTTGATCTATTCCATCCATCCCTCTCCAATCCTGGTGGTGCCATCGACTATAGGCCTTGTTCTACACAAAGGCTTCAGAAACAAAATTGACATTGTGTTATTATCCTTTGCCAAGGTGAAAGTGGGTTATGTTCCTCACTCCAAACGCAATACACGCAGGGACTAAAATATCAAGGAACCAGTCATTGAGAAGTTTGGGCTGTAACCAGAAGGGTAGGAATGGACAGGAAAGGAGGTCACCAGATGGACTGAAGAAAAGATGCAAAGATGTGCTCAAAACCTCCTTGAAGAAGTGTAACATTCCTAATGATTCCTGGAGCTCCCTGGCCCATGATCACTCAAAGTGATGAAAGAACATTTGGGAACCCTAAGGCTATGCACTGGAAGCACACAGAGGCTCTTTGTAAGTGGCAGAAGGTTAGGAATACCTCATAAGCTACCCACTTGCCCTCCCAGTTGACCACTGCCTTCCCCATCAGTGGAAGAGTCTGAGGCTTCTACACTGGCCTTCTTTGCCACCTCAGAACTCACAGAAGCATGATGGTAGGTCAGCCGCAGTCCCAAGAGACTACTTGGGAATTTTCTTCTCAGGCAACCCTTTGTTTCCTCTCTTTTGTGAGTCCTAAGGTGGCTGATGAAGCCAATATGGAACTTCAGACTCTCTCACAGATTGGGCAGGAGATGCCTAATACAGAGAGGATTGAGGACATGGTAATGTGGCTTATGAGGTGCTCCACTTCTTCTACACTTACACATGGTTTCTGTGTGCTCCCAATGCAAAATTCTAGGTTCTCAATGTCATTTTGAATTCTCCTACTCCACTTGGATTGGTCATGAACCAGAGATTCCATGAAGCACTGGGGATGTTACATTTATCCAAGGGTGCTTTGAGCATAACCTACAATCTTTTCCCATGTCCACCTGAGAATCTCTTCCCATGACAGAGCATGGAACAGAGTCCCTGTTTTGAGGGTCTGGTAACAGTCAAGCAAACAACATGCTCTGTCAATACAGTTGACTGAATTTGACTGGTGTCTTAATGCTGGGGATGTTGGTCTTGGAATAATTGGCACCTGGCCTCAGAAATTGCACTGTAAATGGTACAGAGAAATTTAATATTGTTGTAACAATGAAAATATATTGCATATTTAATGAGAACAATTTGATAGCTGAAACACAATTAGACATTGTCAGCTCATAGATATACTGTAAGTCTCAAGACCAAGTCCCCAAGTTAATTCTCCACATTGTCATTTGCTGCAATGATCTGACAATATTTTGATCCATTAGATGAATTCAACATGAAGTGGTACTGTCTTATTATAAGATGGCCGATACAAGCACTTGTGAGTTAATGGAGTCAGGCAATTTGAGGGAAATGTATTTTCTTACAGATTATCATAATGTGGATCTGACAGTATAACACAGACATAAAGATGGTTTATCATTTCTAAACTCATAATGATTATTTGAATTAATTTAATCCTTTGGAAGAGCTTAATATGGGGATATTTTATACTATGAACAGCGACAGGAATTTTGAATACCTGCATATGGATCCACAGGTATTTATGTTTACTACACTGGAAGACAGATGAAATTGCTTCCCAAGCTATCCTATGTTAATAATATAAATCTGAGTGATCATCCGATCTGTGTCAGATATTCCTAGAATACAGTGGTTTGTATCATTGCATTGTGTCTGTGTTACAGCACGAATATAAGAAAATTGCTCCTCCATCTGGACTGAGTGTTTTGGACTTAGCATCGTGGGAAGGGAAGAGGCAAAATATACAGTTTCCCCAAGACTTCAACACGAAGCTGTGGGAACGAGGGTAACAGAACAAGTGGAACACAATATCATGGTGGGAATGTCTCTTGGGAAATGGGAATGTGCAGTGGGCAAGAGGGAAGTATAATCCTCTGGAGGTGGAAGCTGGCATGGTGGAAAGTAATTGTCAGGGGAACCCTGTGGTGGTTCTAGGAGGAAAGGAAGGGATTGAGAATATAACTGGAGGAAATGTAACAGATATGATTGAGGAACTTGTCAGCCACATTAATCTTTGGTTGAGGGCACAGGTATGGAAGGTGACATCAGAAGTAGATGTGAGGGAGAAGCGGAAACTGGGAGAATAGAATTGTGTTTTCACAAGGAGGAGTATAAGAGCATGTGGACTCAATTTAGTAGCAGGAGTCATTCAAGTCTTTCATCCTCTCTGTGAATATTCCAACATTGCCAGCAAAATCCAAGTTGCACTGATTCGCATGTGTCCTTGAGGAACATTTTAGTGATGGCAAGTGTTTTGTGCAAGATCTGGTGGGCTCAGACTTCCCTTTCAGAAAATGCCAATATTTTCCACGGTTATTGAAGTACTTTTGGAGCACAGCAGCCAACTTATGCACAGCCAGTTCCCACAAACAGTGAGATGATAATGACCCAGGTGATCTGTACTCTTTAGAAATGTTGATTTATGGGTCAGCATTGGTCAGGATAAATGCCTGTCCTTCTTCCAAGTAATACCATAGGACTTCTTCTGGTCACCTGAGAGATCAGACTGGGCTTCAGTCCAACGTCACCTCTGAAAGCAGACAGTCCCAACAGTGCGGTATTCCTTCCGTAATACACTGAAGTGTCAGCCCAGATTGGCTGCAAATTGGCTGTAAGCATTTGGTCTGTCTTGGGGGAATAAAAGATGCTGTATAAGTACAAGTCTTCCATCTATTCTTCACAAGTATTTAACACCCACAACCTTTGTCCACCAAAACTGCAAATAATATTGTATTATTATGGCCTTGTATCTGAGGAGACAACAGTCTCCCTTGTTTACTTAGAACGACATCTCAGAGATATAAGCAGGTCATAATGCTGTTACAGTACTTGCAAATAGAAAAACATCACTGTGTTAAACTTAATTGTTTCATTAACTCTAAGATATTACTTACCACACTTTGTTTTTGTTAAGATCAAAAGTCAAGAACAAACTTATTTTAGCTGTCACTGTAGTTTAAGCTGTTGACATGCCGAGAGGAAATTAAGCTTCCACATGACCTGCATTACAAGTCACATTGTAAGTCATTGGTCTGCTGCCTTAATCACTTGGAACCTGTCACATATAATTAGATTTATTTGAAACCTTACGCAATGACTTACTGTCAATTTCAAACTCTTTAATTGATATTAAACACTTGGATACAATTAACAAATATCTTTTCAGTCCAGTTACATCAGCAGTGAGGTTCAGGTCTGTACAATAAATCAATGACTTTAAAGTTTGTTTTAAAGAAAAAAATCTGTAAGGCCATGCTTCACATCATTAATAAGCTGCAGATGTTTGCAAATCTTGCAGAAAGAAACGTATACCACTAAATGAAAAGGTTCCTGAGATCTTTCTTTTTACCCTCTTGCACTCTTGAAGGGAATCATTCATATGGGGGTAGAGTGTCACAGTTGCCACCTCCTCCTGGCCCCCTATTTTAGTTGATGTTCTCACTGAGTGAACTTAAAGAGTGGCAGTTGACAGGCCTAAGTTGACAGAATTGCAGGCAAACCCATAAGACCATAAGATATAGGAGCAGAATTAGGCCATTCAGCCCAATGAGTCTGCTTCACCATTCAATCATGGCTGATTTATTTTCAATCCCATTCTCCCGCCTTTTCCCCGTAACCCTTAACCCCCTTACTGATTAAAAACCTATCAATCTCTGCCTTAAATACACCCAATGACTTGGCCTCCCTTGGCTGGCATCAATTTTTCATCTTCCATCCTGTCTGTGGCAATGAATTCCACAGATTCACCACTCTCTGGCTGAAGGAATTCCTCCTTATCTCAGTTTTACAGGGTTGTCCCTTTATTCTGAGGCTATGCCCTGGAATCCCAGACTGTCCTATTAATGGAAACATCATCTCCACGGCCACTCTATCCTGGTCTTTCAGTATCCTGTAGGTTTCAATGAGATCTCCCTCATCCTTCTGAACTCCATCGAGTACTGGCCCAGGGGCATCAAATGCATCAAACACACTATTGACCATTCTTGATGTCAGCTGTATGCAGCTACTTTCTTGCAGGATTCATTGGGTAACAAGCAGAAGGTGGAACCTGGAGGAGAAGAGATTTCTCCTTTGGCTGGCATGAATTTTTCATCTTCCATCCTGGCTGACAAGCATGGCAACTGATCTATCTGCAGTAGTTTCCCACAAAGAGCAATGAGATAATAACCCATATAATCTGTTTCCTTTAGAAGAACCAGATCATCGGAATTCCACATGGAGGAGAAAAATTCCAGACAATGTTTCTTAGAAAAGTTTTTTTTCAATCTTCTCCATTTCCTTGGAAATAGTGTTTTAGTTTGAAGGCCCTTTGTCAGAGCTCGGTATCTCTCTGCACAGATGCTTGCAGCATTTCCTGCTTTTATTTCAGATTTCCAGTATCTTAGTCATTTTTTTTATTTTCATTCTCTATTTCCTCCCCTCAGCTGGCTTGCACTTGTTCAGTGTGATAAATGTGAAAGTCTACCTTCTAAAGTGGGATCGTGGCAGATAACGAGGAAAGCTTGGAGCAAAGGATGATTGAAAGAGAGAACACTGCCTTCTATATGGTGAAGATACAAGAGACTGCAGGTGCTTGAATCTGAAGCCACAATCTGTTGGAGGAACTCAGTGGGTCAAGCAGCATCTGTGGAGGGGAAGGAACAGTTGACATTTTGGATCAAAACCCTACATTTGTCCCAGAGCAGCTGCAGGACATTCTGAAAGGTGAGGGTGAAGAGCCAGAAGCCATGGAAAGTGTAGGTACCAATGACATAGGTGGGAGAAGGAATGAGATCCTGAAACAAGAGTTTAGGGAGCTTCGAGTCCCATGAGTCAGTGAGCATAGGAATGGAAGGATAGGCCAGATGAAAATGTGTCTGAAGGGATGATGCAGGAGGATGGGCTTCTTAGATCATTGGGACTGTTTCTGGAGAAGATGGGACCTGTGCAAATGAGACGGGTTCCACCTTAACCAAAGTGGGCCCAACATCCTTGCAGGGAGATTTGCTAGTGCTGTTGAAGAAGGTTTAAATTGAAGTGGCAGGGGAAGTGGCAGGGTATTTGTTTATATGGAGAGGTACAATTACCTGGAGGAGAATTAGTTAGTGCAGCAGGTAGAACAAGCAAGGAAGTGATCATCAAGTGAATTCAAACAAATTGAATATATTTTAATGCAAAGAGTATAATGAGTAAAGTAAGGGAACTCACAGCTTTAATTAACATGGCAATCTAGGATATCACAGAGATATGGTTGAAGGAAGGGCAGGACTGGCAACTCATTACCCCAGGGTATGGAATTTTGAGATAAGACAGAGTGGGGGTGTAAAAGGGGAGGACATGTTACACTGTTGGTCAACAATTGCATTACTTCAGCAATGAGACAGGATGTCCGAGAAGGCTTCTTAATTGCAGCCATATAGGTAGAGATTAGGAACAAAAAGAATAGATATACAGGCAGATATCAGAGAGATGCAATAAAGATACGGTTATTGCTCAAGGGGATTTTAATTTTCCTAGCATTAATTGCAATTTCCTTAGTGTTAAAGGTTGAGAGGTGGCAGAATTTTTGAAATGTGTCCAGGGGAGCTTTTTGACACAGTATGTAGATAGACCAACGCAGGAAGGATCATTGCTGGACCTTATCTTGGGGAATGTAACTTGTCAAGTGGAGGGTGTGTGAATGGGGGATCATTTTGGAGATAGTGACCATAACTCCATACATCTTAAAGTGGTTATGGAAAAAGATAGGGATGGACCGGTACTAGAGGTCTTCAACTGGGGAAGGGACAATTTCTTTAACATAAAGGGATTCCTGGCAAAGGTAGATTGGGACCATTAACATTCAGGTAAGTCTATATTTGCACAGTGGAAAGCATTTAAAGGAGAAATAGTAAAGAGTTCAAGGTCAGTATGTTCCTGTAAGGGTAAAAGCCAGAGGTAACAAGTAAAGAGAACCCTGATATTGAGCGATATTGAGGGCCGGGTAAAAAAAAAAGTGTGTGATAGGTGTAGGTAACTAATGACGGGAGGCCTATCAAGAGTATAAAAAGTGTCAGAAGGCTTAGAAAGGAAATTTAAAAAGCTGAAAGGGGTCAAGAGGAATCACTGGCAGATAGGATTATGATAAATCCAAAGGCATTTTATAACCTGTGAGAAAGTAGGGCTCATTGGGGATAATGCGGGCAACCTGTGCATGGAACCAGAAAGTATAGGTGACGTCTGAAATGAATACTTTTTATTGGTGCTCACAGAGGGCAGGTGCAGTAACATAGCGGTTAGTGTAACGCTATTACAACGCCAGTGACCATGGTTCAATTCTGGCCACCATCTGTAAGGAATTTGTATCTTCTTCCCATGTGTCTGCGTGGGTTTCCTCCGGGTGCTCTGGTTTCCTCCCACATTCTAAAGATGTACGGGTTAGGAGGTTGTGGGCATGCTATGTTGGCGCCAGAACTGTGGCGACACTTGTGGGCTGCCCCCAGAACACTCTACATAAAGATGCATTTCACTGTGTATTTCAATGTACATTCAATGTACAATGTACAACGTTCATTCAATGACTAATAAAGAAATCGTATCTTATAACATACTTTGTAGCTGGAAAATTCAGTGAAGGTGTTAGCGAAAGTCCAGCGCAGGTCTCCATAAATAAAGAGCGAGCTTAAAGTTGGATCAATCCCGAGAACCAGATGGGATTTAACCCAACCTGCTACAGGAGGCAAGGGAAGGGATTTTATGGGCTCAAGCTGAGTTTTTTAAATCTTCACTGGACATAGGTGTGGTACCAGATGACTATGGGACAGAAAATGTGGTTGCTCTTTCCAAGAAAGAGCAGGGAAAAGCTTAATAACTATAAACCTGTAAGCCTAACATCTGGGGTAGGGTAGATATCATAAACATTTCTGAGGGTGAGGATTAATGATCACTTGGAAAGGCAGGGATTAATCAGAGACAGCCAAAATAGCTTTGTTTAGGGAAGATCCTGTCTGGCAATTTGATCGGATGAAGAGGTATCAAAGTGTATCAGTGAGGACAATGCAGGAGATATGGTTCACATAGACTTTTGTCTAAAGGCCTTTGACCATGTCCCACATGGGGGTCTGGTTCAAAATTAGCTTTTGAATCTCCTGATCACTCTTATCAAAGCAGTCCTGATTTTTTTCCTGAAGAGAAGTCAAGAGTGTTTTCACAAATGCTAATCCTGTGAACTTCATGGCAGTCCAGATGCTGTGTCCACCCTATGGCTCCTGTTGATTGGGGTCATCAGGTTGACGGCAAGGTGATATCTGAGAAGAGCAATCTTCACAGGGTCCTTGGCTGTGGCAGCAATTCCATTGCTGTTGCTGTTTTGGAGCCAGGCTGGTGGAAATAACAGGTTGGTTTAGGTGATCAGTGGTCCACCTACCATTGGTACCAATAATCGGTGCAGATGTTATGGCTATTCATGCAGTCTCTCACTTGGATGATGATATAACCTAACAGGTGCCAGTGGCTGGCTGGGTGCATGGGGTGAGTGGTGATGATATTTTCCTTTTGGCTGAGGGATAATGATTAATGAATCCAGACCACTTTGTACAATTTATGGAAGAGGAGTGAACGAATGCAACTGCATGCTGTTTAGTAACAAGTGGCCTTGGTAGTGAGGTTCATTTTGCTGTATTTTGTTGCAATGGCACTTGTTTGTTTTTGTAAGTTTTATTATTTAGTGGGGGAAAGAATGGCAGATACATTTTGTACTGTCAATAATACAGCACATTCAGTAAGAGTAAAATGGTTGCTATGGTTGCAACCATTGGTTGCTGACAATTATACCTGCAACTGTACTTTTAAATTCACAGAGTCTAACCATCAGCTCTCAATTTGCTTTAATGTTTCTGCAGCTGTGGATCTGCTTAAATATATCTTCACCACTGCCTTTAACCACTGGGATGACATTGACATTTACTCTTTCCACTAGTTCCCTCCTTCGTTAAGCTTGGGGTGAAGTAGGTTTGACGTACAATGGGGACAACTGGTTTGCCCATTCTTTGCCATATCTGGTGGATGACATTAAATACTATCAAACCCCTGTTCTCTGCCAAAACTACCCTTTGTTCCAGAATCATGGTGGAATACAGAGATAACCCTTGGGTTTCCTCCGGATGCACAGTAATGTAGCGGTTATCATGACGCCATTAGAGCACCAGCGATCAGGGTTCAATTCCCGCCACTAATGGTAAGGAGTTTGTATGTTCACTCCGTGACTATGTGGGTTTCCTCTGGGTGATCCGGTTTCCTTCCACATTCCAAAGACGTAAGGGTTAGTAGGTTAACATGGGTGTAATTGGGTGGCACGGGTTCATTGGGCCGGAAGGGCCTGTTACTGTGTTGTATAAATAAAGTTTTAAAGTAACTGGTAACTGATCAGACTCCCAGATGCTCTTCCCTGCCTCCTCCAGCCTCCTCTCCAACAGTAGTTCTTGGATCTTCTCACCAGAGCTGAAGCCTTTTCGTATTGCTACCTCTTCTACTTCCCTTCTCTCCCTAAGCCCACTGGATCAAATTTCCCCTCTGTTTTTTTCTTAGCTACTGTCCTGAATTTACATCTTCAGTGACCCTCCAATTTTCCCTCTTGCTCTCTGCCAGAATTGAAAAGATCCACCTCTAATTCCTTTGATCCTATTCTTGATAAGCTGCTGGAAATCCAAGCTACAGCCATCTTCTCGCAGCTATAATTAGGCAGAAGGTACAGAAGCCTTAAGTTCCTCATCACCAGGTTCCGGAATAGCCACTTCCCTTCAACCATTCAGCTCTTGAACCAACCTGCGCAACCCTAATCACTACCTCAGTATAGCAACATTATGACCACTTTGGCCACTCTCCACTAAAATGGACCTTTTTTTGTTCTAATTGTGTTCTCTCTATCATTTTGTATAATTTATGTATTGCCTGTGAATGTGTGTCTCAGATGCTATGTGCCTGTGATGGTGCTGCAACTATGTTTTTCATTGTATCTGTGCGTACATGTACTTGTGCATATGACAATAAACTCAACTTTGGACATTCCATGTGACTGATATTGAAAATATTCTCTGAATCTACTATCATGACTTCTCCTTCTAAAAATCCACCCTTTCCCTTAAGTTGATGCCGACAATCACCACATCTCCACACCAGGGATATCGGTGCACCATGTTATCTATTTAGTTAGACTTGAATCACAAATCACTGAATGGACACATATGAGTATGAGTTTGTATACAGAGACTGGTTTCAAAGCCACAGTAGTGGTAGACTAACTTACAATCAGTCCTGGGTCAATTGCTATTGATTTCCCAATCCAATTAAAGTCCAATCCTGTATTGTTCTGCTTCATGGAGCATCATAACTCTGGAATAAATAGGACATATACTCAGGGCTCGACAACAAACAGGTCTAAATGAAAAGTGCAGATATACACGGCCACAGGTTATGTTCTGTAATTGATCTGACCTCTTGCAAAGATGTACTACAGACTAACTGACATCAAAGAATCAGTATTAGCCTGCGAACTAACTGAGCACTTTGAATGCTTTACAGGATAACTGTTATGTAGAGTAATATGGAGACATACAATAAGTCAAAAAGCCTAAAGGAAATTCAAAACAATGAGAGAAAATCTGAGCAGTGGTAACACAATTATTCTGATAAAAATGACTTCCAAATGAATGTCATGGACGTGAAGTTCCTCGTCATTAAAAAGGATGCAGTTGCAGGTAAAGATCCTTTGTATCACAGCAGGGGGTGGGTCTTTGCAGTTTTGTGGGACTTTTAATCCATTTGCTTTAGATGTTGATGCTCCAGAGCTGTCTGTCAAAAAAAAAACTCAATGAAATGGAAACTCACTTTATACATGACCAAAAAGAAACAATCCTGGAAGTCAGTTTCGGAAAGGTGCAGGGTTATTTGAGTGCAATACTTTCAATAAACCAAAGAATTTGTTCCAAGAATTTCAAATAAATTTTCAATTAGTTCTTTGAAATCTTTTCAGAGTTATTATTAACAGTCCATTTTAGCAGCATAGTGGTTCAGCAGTCAAATTTTGCAGTGCAATTTCAAGAAAATGAGCATAGCTTTTGTGTAACAGTAGGCTGTGCTGCTGAGAGAAGATGAAAATCTGTTCTGACAATTGCAGCAATCACTGAGTTTTCTTTCCAAGCCCTGTTATTATAAAAATCTGTCTCATGGAAACTGGTAGGAAAAAGGTAAATGCGAATGTGTTAGTAGATTGCTGGTATCACCTGTTGTTGCAAGATCACTCAACGTATCAATTAATTGGTTATCAAGTAGTTATTAGTTGGTTTATTAACTGGTCATTCTGAGGCCATAACAAAACAAATCATTTCTTACTGCTCTGGTGAAATAAATGAGGGAAGACTGATTAGTTGGCAAAGAGAAACCTTGCATTAGTGTGAACCTGTGGGGATTTCAGAACATGTTGAGATTCTTTCCTTTAAATAATTATTTTTTGTTTTTGCATGTTGTCACTGTTGGAGTATAGGACTTGAAATATCATTTAATGCTAAGAGATGGATGATGGGTTTAAAGGAACATTAATGGGCTTTTAACTTAGATGAGTATGTGAGAGAAAATGTACTATAAAGAAATGTTAAAAGATTCAAAGTAAACCTAAGTGATGAGAGGAGACACCAAGGGGGTGTAAACACTAATGTTGACCTGTTGAGCAAAATGTCCTCTTTCCGTCCTGTATATTTCAGGTAACAGTACACCTTGTAATGGCAAGCCCAGCAGTGGGGTAATGAGAGATTTCCATTCATCCACATAGGATAGGTTCAGGTGGCGTGG
>JARFYF010000112.1:86813650-86823749 GCA_030265395.1 Rhina ancylostomus | reverse complement strand
GGGGCGACAGTAACCGGCCGCAGGGTGATTGGAAGTGGGCTGGGCAACGGGAAAAGGCAGGGGGGAAGCACAGACTGGGTAAATGGGATGACTGTAGAGAGGTGCAAGGGCGGCAGAGACATGTTGGGCCGAAGGGCCTGTTCCTGCCCTGTATTACGCTGTGACTCGAGAAAGAAATTAACAAAGAAGACTTATTTTTCTGAAGACTGTATAAAAAGTGATATTCACAGTCCAAAGAGAAAACTAAAACAGAAAACTATTTCTTAAATGAATCAATAGATTCTGATGTTAGTAATCATGCACAGTCCCAATCTATACTTTTGCTCAGAGGTATACTTTTGCCACACTTATCAAATTTAAATAATGTAATTGTTTTGTATACTCCAAGTAGTCTAATCTAGTCCATAATTCTATTTTAAATTTTAGTCTTTCAACTAAGTAAAACATTGGTGAGCAAGGTGCAAAGCCTTAGAATAATACATTTAAACATTAATAGATGCTCTGTGTACAAGTTACAGCAATAACAGCAATAATTCAGAATATCGATAAATAATTTTACAACACTAATTTAATTTTGACAAGAAGCACTGATTCTGCTAATAGTCCACTTTAGTCTGGTGAAAATGTGCAATTTTGTTTTCGACTAATTGAGGAATAAATTATATAAAAAAAACCTTTAACAAATGTTCCATAATTTCTTTGGAAGCTGGTCATTCTTAAACACCTGCCAGTTTTAATGATCCCCTTCACAGTAAGCAATGCAGTAGTCTCATGCTTATGCTACGCTATCAGTTATCCATTAGCATGGGTTGTTAACAAGCTCAGATTTGAATGCAATGTCCAAAACAGAACTTCTGCAAAGTAACAATTTTTATAAAAGTGGACACAGAGCAGCTGATGAATAATTTTACATCTCCACTTATTCCCCCCACAAACGCCACCCAAGGAAGAAAACCTGGTGCCTTTACCACATTGTCCTTTAAGTAGCTTGACAGGCTTGTATCAAACAATGGTAGGGCCCCCTTACCAATCTTCTCAGTGTTATTGGCATTGTGCAATAATGCTGGCCTTATCAGTGGTGCTCACGTCGCAAGAATGAACTTCAGAAATCTGGGAGACCCTGGATGTCTTCTGGCTCTAGGATTATAGCAGTTAATATGTCTTCCCTTCCTGTGTTAGCCGACAGTCACAATGGGTTCCACAATGGAAATATCAGTCCTTGCGGAGTTTGTGTTGGTGCTGAACCGTGGATTCCGAGCTTGACCGATTCTCTTGTGGCTTCTGCCTTCATTCCATGCCTGCCTGTAGGGAGGGGGGGTGTAGGCAAGGGGCTGCACATGGGTGGCCCTTCCCCTTCTGCACATATTCAACAAGGATTTGAATTCAGATCGGAAACTTGCATTCAGCCAGCAGTAGATGAAGGGGTTGTAACACGTGCTACTCATGGCAAACCAGTGGAAGGTGAAGTACAGGGCGTTGTTGGTGTTGATGGCCTTGCTGGAGATGAGCACCACGTAGCAGTTCAGGGGAAACCAACAGACAGCAAAAACCACGACCACCAGCATCAACATCTTCAGCATCATCTTTTTCTTACGCCTGTGGGCAAAGTATTGCTCCACTGTGATGTCCCCAATGGCATTCCGCAACCACAGCTTCTTCGCCACTGCTGTGTAGGCCACGGTAATAATCAGGAGTGGCAGAACGTACAGGAGAATAAAAGTGGACAAGTCCATGTACTTCCAGTACAAATCAGCCGGCTGCGGGAAATTGTGGAGACATAAACTTCGCACTCTCTCTTTTCTGGAACACAGAATGCACAAGCGATTTGATCAGCTGATTTCAGAACTAGGTTTATTATCACCAACGTGTCATTAAATTTGTTGTTTTGTGGCAGCAGTACAGTGCAAAGGCATGAAAGTTACTAGAAGTTATGAAATAAATAAATAATGCAAAAGAGGAATAGCAAGGTAGAGTTCATGGACCAGAAATCTGATGGTGGAGGGGGAGAAGCTGTTCCTAAAATGTTTAGTGTGGGTCTTCAGGCTCCTGTACCTCCTCCCTGATGGTAGTAACAGGAAGAGGGCATGTCCCGGGTGGTGATGGCCCTTTATGACACAGAATTATTTTGCTGTTTACAGTGGAAGTTGGACTGTATCACATTGGCCAGACTCAGCGCACCACGTCTACTACTCACTCAGAAACACTCCAGTAGAAATGAGGGTCAGGCAGAGAGTGCATTGGGCAGGCCACGTAATCCCTCTTGGTCCACAACAAATACTTACCAACTCATGCACTTTAAAAACTCTATTTACAGTTCTGTAAGAGTGCAACACAAATTGGAGAACCTGTACACATTTTGAGTTGTACACATTGCTATTTACCTAGGGGCTTCCTAGGAGAAGTCCACGGATCACTTAATGGTTAATTGTTTGATTAATTTATAACTATTTTCCAATGGTAATCCCAGGTGTTGTGAACTATCAACATTTATTAGGTCATAACTTGTAGCCATCTGAAAGGCTCTATGATATTGTTGTGTATGGTTAGGTTAACAGCTTGGAATGAACCCAGGGCCTCCATGTCCCGTTGAGTAATTTGCTGAGGCATTCGCACCTCTGTTGATACTGCAGACCCACACCAACTCAACAATACCCACATCCATCTCCGATGTTCAGCTGGCAAAGGAAGGGGTTCACCCCAACATATTAAGCAGGATTTGAAAGTCAACCCTACAGGTGAAATCGGAATCAGATTTCAATCAGATCGGAATCACTGACTTCAATGGCATGAAATTAGTTTTGCAGTAGCAGTACAGTGCAAAAACATAAAATTGCTATAACTTACAAACATAAATAAATTGTACAAATAGGAATAACAAGAGAGTGTTCGTGCATTCATTGACCATTCAGAAATCTGATGATGTTTAAGAATAGAAATCAAATGGGAGGCGCTGTAAATACTGGGCTGGCCAGGCAAAATTGGTAGAGGGACAAATGGAATTAACATTTCAGATCAAAGGTCATTCTCCATTGTTGCTGCCTGACCAGCTGAGCATTTCCAGCATTTCCAGTTTTCCTTTGTGTTTCTGCATCCGCAGAGTTTTGCTTTGGGAGGTGACATGACAAAAAAAAAATATGCTGCTCAGTCCCACTGTGGTTTAGTTCTGCATTTTTATGGTATTGCACTCAATCGTAATTTTCATGGAAAATATGGATATGGCCATCTTGCACTAACCCTGTGTTATCATCTCCAAGATTCTAAAATCTAGAGAAAAACTGAAACAAAAATTAGTTTGATTTTTAGCCCAATTAATCATATAACATTGCAAAGAGGCACAATTTATTTATTTACACCAGTCCACAGAGAAATCCAGCTTGGATCAGTTGCCCAGCAGAGATCAAGAATCAAATCTAGGACCTGCTGCCTGTAGCTTGGCTCCCAGTGTGGTTGAAACATTTACTCGTCAGACAGGAAAATAGTAAACTAAAGTTTGGCAAGAGTTAAGCCAAAGACGAAGACAAACCAACTGATACTGTGATGTCTTGCACTTTAAAATCTATTTCCATGGTCTAATTATCCGTATTCATTGATTGAATACAATCACTCCAGGCTGTTGGAATCAAGGACAGAGAGTGCCAGACAAAAAGACTGTTCTTTTAGGTGTATCTTAATGAAATGAGCTAAAATACAAAGAATAAAACCTTTTGTGTTTGGTCGTTTGCTTTTTGCCTCACCTGTATTCAACAATGAACAACTTCTGGTAGATTGCATGTGGAAGAGAGAAACCAGTAGCCATGATCCAAATGATGATGATACAGATGACTCCTTTAGCCTTAGACATCCTTGGCTTCAAGGGATGCATGATAACCTGTGTAAAGCAATAACAAACCTTATCACTGTGTGTCCCATACATCCTGGCTAACACATGTAATGATTGGCAGAGAGACTTGCTATAGAGGAACTGTTATATCAAAGAATCATATGACATAGACAGGGATCATTCAGTCCTTCAAGTACTATGTTAACTCTGGTATAGAGTAATCAATCAGTCTCATTCCCCTCCTTAGCTTTGAAAATCATCTTCTCTTGAGTACCACCTTGGAAGTGTCCTGATTGACTGTTCCTACCTCCCCAAAGGGCAGCGAGTTCCAACCGTGTAACACAGGTTTAGTCTCACTTTTTCCCCTGTATTTTGCCCATCACTGTGGTGTGTCATCTTCAAACCACTCATTGATGAGGACAGTTCATGACCTCGTACATACCATTCATCGATGGGAACACCTCATGAACTTGTACGCATGCAACAAGTGTTCCCATAACCATCTGTGCTCCAAGGAAAACAAATTCTGCTTCTACTGTCCATCCTTGCAGCTGGAATTCCTTATCCATGGAACCAGGCAAGTAATTTTTGCACCCCCTCTGGAATCTTCACATCCTTCCTCACATGTAGTGACCTGAACATAATGCTCCACCTGTGCCCTAACCAGTGTTTCTTTTTAAAGCAGTTCACCAAATCCTCACTGCTGCTGTTCACCATGCTTCTAATAGCAAAGCCCAGGATCCCCTTAATTTTCTACTTTCCTCCCCCAAAGCTGTTGAGTCACTCCAGGGTGCCGCTCTGTTTACAAGCCTGTGTCCTAGTTGCTTTTCTTCATATGCCAGCTCGAGCACACATAAGACCATTAGTGCAGACAGCATCAGCGGATCGTGACAAGGAGTGCAATCTGGTTGTAATTTTTTCCTCCAGACGCTACAAACAATTGCAAATTACTCTCAAACAGCTTATGCAGCAGGTAATCATGAAGTCACTTTGGAAAAGAAAAGTTTAAGAAGGTACTTCACCATCAGTAGCAGAAGAGGAAAGTGTCCAGGAAGAAAATTGTTTGGTTCACAGCTGCAATGCTAATGGCTCCATTTTGCTTTTTGCTTAGCACAAGTCATAAATAAATTAGAATCTGAATTTCGTATATAACAGGTTTATTCTCAATTTCTAAAGTGATATCTTTTGAATATGCTGCTTGCAGTACACCACAGTATATTATCTCACCTGCTTCAATTAAACACAAGACTATGTTTAATGTGAAAGGGTATTGATTTGATTCAAGGTGAAACAGTTATGCTGTACAAGGTCATCACAAATTGTTACTCACTTCCCACTTTGAAGCCCATTTACACTGAGTTTCATTATTTGAAATAAAACAGAAGACAATGGGAACTATTAGCAAGTAAAGGCGATTTGATTTTCAGTGAATGACCTCTCATTAGAACTTTCTGTGATGCGTGTATTAAACTTAATGAAACTATTCATTGCTGAACAGAAATTTTAAAAGACCTGTTATGTAGAAAATAAGATTGTCCATTTGATGAGTTATATAACTGTAGATGTTAAAGTAACATTTCAGGTTAGAAATTGATGAATGCCCAGATTTGGATGCATGATGACAGTATTTGAATGGTGTAGACACACGCGTTGAGAGTTTTGAGTAATGAACAATGTGAATTATTAATGAGATAATCCACTGCACCTCAGGGAGAACCAGACTATCTCTAAACTGCCTCCCTCATTAGTTGAAGTATTCAGGAAAGTTTTAGGAAGGACATCAGGCACCTAAAGAGGACAACCAGCCCAGAGCTGTTCTTAGAGTCTTGACAGGGCAATATTAGAACAGCAATAGCTTATTCAACTGCTTAACCATTCAATATGATCATACAAATTCTGTATCCTGTTCCTGCCTTCTCCCCAAATCCCTCTATGTCCAAATGCTGGGAAAATGTGGAGTCTAGAAAAGGAAGCAATAGACTGAAAACTCAGATCAGCTATTTAAGATTACATTGATGAGAAATTTCTTAACTAGCCAGGGTTATGAATGTTTGGAATTTGATATTCCCAAAACCTCTGGATGCTCTGTCACTGAATATCTCCAAGCCCTGGAGTCTAAAGTGATATGCAGATCTGGTAAAAGTGGGCAATTGAGGATCACAGGGATTTTACTGAATGACAGAATCAAGCTCAGGTAGTGAAATGGCCCCATTTGCTATTTCTCATGTAATGTTTTCAGTTGTGTAATCTATGACAAACCTGTAGTGTGAATGGGCCTGGACTACTCACTTTAAACTGCCTTTAGAAACCTTGATCAATCATAGCCCAATTCCCAGTGCCTGTGGCAAAAATTTGTCAAGTTGTCAACCCACATAATATGGCATCAGCTCTAATCCACAAGGATGTTGCAAATGGAAGTTCTAAACATGTAGGCAAAATGCCCTTTCAACATTGATGTTTGAGTGGGACTGACATTCAGCCTAATGACAACCCAAAAACTTTTGATGTTGACAAACTGATTTATCCACCTTTAGGAGCTCATCCTTAAAAAGGCATAGGTCCATGTGTGAAAGTAACAAGCTGCAAATATACAAGCCTGTCTGGGCATTCACAGACATAAGTACTAGGGCCCAAATAATTTGAATCAATATGGATTTCCTTGATGTGGTTGACAATCAGTGACAGAGCTGGTCTTGCCACAACCTCCAAATGCTATGGATCTTCCACATCTCAGTGGTCGAGAAAGCCAAAGTCTAAAATGCAAAGATCATTTTCTTCTCTGTGGAGGCCTTCCAAACAGGAAACAGAAACATGGATTGTGAAGCGATGAGTTTAATATAATCCTTTCAGGAATATTTACAGCTACAACCAGTAAGAGTACATCAAAACACCACAAGTTAAGTTTAATAGCAAACTAAACCAGTCCAACAGCCCCGAACCAGATGGCCCCACATTCAATCCTTGGCCCAGAAACATTAGAGAACAATCTGTTGACTAATCATTAGAGTGCCAGAGCAGCCAGAGATGGAAGGATTGACATTGGCCAACAAGTTGCTCATGAGTACTTATTCCCCATTTTCAATCCTGAGCGAAGGTTATCTGGGGAGCTGGGACCTGAATAGCACTATGATGGGGCACTTGCAAACAGAGTGCTGAGAGCAAGCTTTTCACTGCACGGGAAATGTTTACTGCATCTCACTGCACTGCAGGAAACATTGAAGTCCTCTTTATACTCATATACCCCATTATATGAATCATTTCCCTGGATAATTCCCATCCATTTGTGGAAGGTTCTTCTGTGTTTTGCCATCCTTGCTGCTGATACTGTACCTGGTGCCGGTCCAGAGCAATGGCAGTCAGGGTCAGGACAGAAACATGTACAGAACAGTACTGAGCAAAGCGACTAACATGGCACATCAACTTTCCAAATACCCAGTTACTATTTACAAACCGGACCTGCAAGAGAAAAAAAAAGTCAATACACTGCAATATTTATTCACTTTCGTTTATAATTAACGCACTTTTCAACAACACCAAGGTTAGAGAAAACTCTATACCTCACATGACCCCTGCTCTCAACTTGACCATACAGATACCATTCTTGATGTGCAAGATAACTCCACTCAGTAGGCCAGGAAGGGCTGCATTCAACTTGTTTTTAGGTTGCTGCAAGAGTTCCTAATTTTAACAGTTGCCATAGCAATCACTGCAGCATGCTTGGAGAAATACTGGTGGATGCACTTTGCACATTTTTATTTCAATTTGATATATCCACCTGCGATTCATCCAATCAGCCTGAAGAGCAGGGAAAATGGTTGGATGTACCAACACTAATGCAGAAATATAATACATCACCTTCCCAATCAACTTTCCAGTATAATTCTTCAAGCCTACAGAGGACTACAAAATATGGCAGGGTGGTCCTGTGGATAACCTAGGTTAAGGAGTAGACAGCAAATCATGAAATCTGAAGTAGTACTTCAAGTGAAGTTCTACACTGATAGACTAATTCACTTAATGACCAAATGTGCCAAAATGGTTTACAAGAGTAAGGCCAGGGAATGTGGCTGATGCAGCTCTGAAGACTTTGCCATAATAGATTGCAGACCACAGAAGAATAAACCCAATTCACAGAGAAGGGGATCATATTTTATCCCCCCCAATCGTCTTCATTGAGCCATTACCTAAATCAACTGAAGAATCTCATTCCCCAATTTGATTGGACTCCATCAATCGTGAACAAAATGTTTAAACCAACATCCAGATGACAAGCTCTAAATGAAGTCTTCAGTCAAAACCCAATGACCCAGCTTGTATTGCAGTTTTATAATTTCAGACGTGGTAAAACTAACTATATTTCATGGCGCTCTCCTATCACTTTACAGAAGACTTAAGATACAAATCTGACGGACCATATTTCTGACGACAAGCCTTGGTAAATTTAAATTTAAATATGCCATTGATATACAATGACAGCAACTTGATGAAAATCCAAAAGCAAGGTGGAAAACCTTGCCTACATTGGTTTCCTCAGAACAGGGCATGTATCATGCAAGTAAGAATCTGCCCAACTTGGAACTGCAGACCTGACCCCATAATGCTCTCTGGTCATTTAAAGCCCCAATTAAATATGGATTCAATCCTTCTGCAAACAGGACATCCTTTCACAATTGAAAGGCACATTTGATTTCAGGAGACCAAACAGCTTGGAGCTGACAGGGTATTAAGTGTCTTGTCATTATGCTCCAATCATCCTAGTTGACTTCCTTTCCCCCCCCTGTTTTTTAAATATATGCTCATTGCTTGGTTCTAACAGGCTTGCTGGACAATCAGCATAGCACATTCCCAAAACGATTGGAGCAGGCACTTCATTCAGTTTGTATTTAAACCTCATATGATCCACTGGACATAGAATGCTGGGGGGAGGGGGAATACAATAACACACTGCAGCACAAGGACTAGAGGTTCACCTTCCTAAATAACTCTAGCCCAAATCTTAGGTGGAGACAAAGAAAAATTAATAGGTTTGTTACGTAATCTATTTGGTAGGCAGCAGTGACCTGAAGCAATGGTTCCAGTTTACAGCAGCTTTGACACATTAGTTCAATGAAGTGGACACTGACAGATGAAAATCAGTCGACTGACATCAGCATAATCATGAACAGATCGGAGACACATTATCTGGGTTGTGGATCAAAATATACCTGGCAAGACCAGCTGGTAACTTTCAATAATCAGTACAATTTTATGTGCAATCGTCAAAACTGTTTAATTCACTTTGCCTTTTCAGGTGACGGTACTTGTGAGTAGATGAAAAACACAATGATGCTGGAGGAACTCAGCAGTTCCTGCAGTATTATTTTGCTTTTCATCTAGATTTAAGCATCTGCAGGCCTTTGTTTCTCTACTCGAATGTAAATCGAGATCAGGTACAGTTGTGAATTTTAGCAACAACCTGGTCTGTCGTGTCCATGTCACTGTTGATGAGCTCTCAGGTGAAGTGGTGGTAAAAAGCATCTCGAGTTTAATAAAAATTTTCCATTATCAAGGGCATGCCAACTAATAAATTCAGTTGAAGATTGGAGACCTGAGCATATTATCACAATTTCAAATTAAAAGATTGCCAAACATAGGACATGTCCTCTGGAGCAGGTACAGAATTAAGATCCAGAGGAGCAGGGCTCTGTCAGTAGTTACATACTCCTACAGAGCAGGAGATTTGAATGTGTGGCACTGAAAGAATTAATGGGTTATTCCCTGGGCAGCACTGACTCAGGTCCTAGGATTTTATTAAGCATATTCCTATTGGTAGGATGCCAGTTTTTGAAGAATATTCATGCAGAGGGAACTGGGCAAAGCTATTAAATTCATGCGGATCTGGATGATAGTCTAATAAACCCCAAGGCCCGTAATGTGATAATTATAATGTAGCTGCCTCCCCCTGCTCCCCACTACAAACACAAGAGTAAGGCAGGGCAGTGGTTAAGATAATGGACTAGCAACTGAAGTTCTGTACCATCGATCCCACCGAGGCAGCTAATCTATCAGAATCACTGCCAGCATTGGGGAATTCAAATTCAAAATAATTAAAGAAATTATTAGGCAGAGGCTGAGAGGAGACCTGCTAGAAGTTTAAAAGATTATGAGAAGCATAGGTAATGTAGACAGCTGGCATCTTTTTCCCCAGGATCAAAATATCTCATAGAGGGCATGCATTTGTCATGGTTCTGAGTTCGGGCCCTCAATTTGGCTCCATTAATGCCTTGTTGTCCAACACAT
>JARFYF010000112.1:86552295-86565031 GCA_030265395.1 Rhina ancylostomus | reverse complement strand
TGTCCCAGGCCACCAATGCTCAATACAAGAGGGCATGGCCTTAAAGTAATGGTGGGAAGTTCAAGGGAGATATCAGAGGGAGGTTTTTTTTTACCCAGAGAATGGTTGGGGAATGGAATGTGCTGCCTGGGGCAGTGGTGGAGGCAGGTACATTGGTCAAATTCAAGAGAATGCTAAATAAGCATATGGAGGAATTTAAAATAGAGGGATACGCAGGAGGAAGGATAGTCTTAGGTGAGGTTTAAAGGTACAGGCTGAAGGGCCTGTATTGTGCTGTGCTGTTCTATGATTATCATATCGCAGACAGGCATGGTTGAGGGGCTATGTGGCCTTCTTCTGCTCCTATTTTCTTCTGTTCTTGTGCTTCAACTTGTGACATAATAGTCTATTAAAATTTTAATTCCTTTTGGAAATAATTACATATAACTTGTGTTGTATACAGCCAAACATAAAACGTGGCTGCAAAATTATTGTCAAGGAAATGAGTAAAGTATGTAGAAACAGCTTAACATAGCTCGTATATAATTAAACATAAATATTTATACAAGCATACAGGTAATTCATTAAAAAATACCTGCAGATATGTTATAATTTAATGCCCACATCTATCATGAAAACTGCCTATGTAAATAACATTCTGTAATTAGATCATCCCACCAATGTGGCACTGTAGTTCTTCTCCCAAATATTCCATAGAAACTCCAATGAACTCTGCTACCAAAACAGTTACTTAACTGTAAAACAATAAAATAAAAGTATCATGTGAAAATAGAATTCAGGATTATAAAATGGAGTTGAAGTATGTCTACAGGCTCTGGTCAAATTACCTCACACTTTAACTTACTTCTCCTGAATGTATTATTTTTGGAAATTTTGCTTTTCTTTCTTAGTGGGTAACATCTTAATAGATCACTTAACATTTTCAAACACTTTGCAGCTGACTTTGAACACAGTGTACTCACTATAAATGTCCTTACTGGTGTATACGAGTCAGAACACAATAAATACCAGCATAAAAATGAGTACAGTGTCCCAAGGTTCCAACTAATGTGGGTTCAACTTCATCCATGTAAGATATCTTTTAGTCACATGTACATCGAAACACACAGTGAAATACATCTTTTTGCATAGTGTTCTGGGGACAGCCTGCAAGTGTTGCCATACTGCCAATGCCAACATAGCATGCCCACAACTTCCTAACCCATATGTCTTTTGGAATGTGGGAGAAAACCGGAGCACCTGGAGGAAACCCACACAGACACGGGGAGAACATATAAACTCCTTACAGACAGTGGCCGGATTTGAACCCAGGTCGCTGGCACTGTAATAGTGTTATGCTAACCACTACACTACCGTGTCTGCCCTATGATACTGAGGAGCAGGATCAGAGCTGTTAACTCCCTCAACCCTGCTCTCACCTATCACCCACACCTTCTGGGGAGCAAATTGAAATGAGGGAGGTATAAGCACAACAATGGAGAGAAAATACTCTGACCCCCTCAGGCATTCAAAACCAAACCAGGAGACTGCATAGATCATTTATCTACACTCAAAGTAATAAGCCATCAATACAGTGCCCACCTCACTTCTGGATGGAGGGGAAGTTCCCAATAAATGAACACAAAGAATCATTGCTGCTCTAGTGAGCTGTGCCCTGCAACCATGCTGATTCCAGACCATAGAATCATTGGCAGGTGTGTACAATGAAACATCTCAAGGCTAAAGAAAAAAAGAGGTACGTTGAAGTCCTTCCAGAGGAAGGAAGGAGTGGGACTGTGAAACAGTGGGCATTTGGGGCTCTGTCAAATAGGTTTTATTTATTACTGTCTGCAAACATGGAAGATTAGTTGGACTGGCACCAGTTTGTATTCAGGCCTGTCTCTGCAGCTCCCCTTTACAGTCTCTCCCTACACACACACACACACACACACACACACACACACACACACAGTGTATAAGACCACAAGAACTGGACCAAGATGAAATCATAGGACCTCTGATGCCTATTCCACCACTTCATAAAACCATGGCTGATTGGAACTTACAGACCTGCCTGCTCCCTATAAGCCTCGACTTGCCTGTAGTCCAAAATTCTGCCTATTATTCTCTTTCACTTTGAAATTCCATATCGCTCCAGTGTTGTAGCTTCACTTGCGCAGCGACGTGACATCAGCAGTGCCCTCAGCTTGCCAATCCTCCAGCAGTCTCCAAGAATTAAGCATTTCTGGCATTGGTAAACAGCTCGTACTATTGGGAGCGAACAAGGGCTGGAGACCCTCAATAGTCACCTAAGAGGTATGTATGAGGGGAGGAAATAATGTATGCACACATTGGTCCCATTAAAAAAAGGATACCTGCACCTCAAAAGCCAGTGAATTTAAATTCCTGTCTCAGACTGGAAATAAATGGGTGTTAGAGTATGGGCATTAAAAAAAATGAAATTAATTTTATTCTTCCTTTCTACACTTTTATAATACTTAAAGAAAACTATTGGGAGTTGGCTGATTAAATAAGTGGGGCATGTGGAGAGAAGCCATGACACGAAACTTCCAGAATGTTCTCCGGAGAGTCAATAATGATGAGAGACAATTTGATAGAAGTGTTCAAGGTCATGAAGGACTTAGATGGAGGAAACAAGAAGTTGTTCCTGTTGGCAATACTCTCTTTGGCTGTTACCATGTTTTTTTAAGAATGAACAAGTCAGTCAAATTGCCATTAGCTCCCTGATCAACGTAACCATATTGACAAGGTGTGAAAAATCCTTATTGTGTGATCTTTGCAAAGGTGAATCTAGAGTGCCCTTCATCTGCCTGTGTACCTTTCTTTACCTTCCCTTCAACCAGCCATCCCCATTCCAAACACAGTCAACTCCTGCAAGGAGAGTTTAACCTCACCTGTCTGTTGGGATGCCAATGGGACTTGGTGAGATACTAGTGCAAAGTGCCAAGTGTGAAGTGGGGCATTTTGGGAAGTTAAACCAGGGCAGGACATACACAGTGAATGGCAGGGCCCTGGGGAGTGTAGTTGAACAGTGAGACCTTGAGGTACAAGTACATAGTTCCCTGAACGTGGTGACACAATAGACAGGGTGGTGAAGAAGTTATATGGCATGCTTGCCTTCCTTGACTTCAAGAGTTGGGACATCATGTTACAATTGTACAAAATGTTGGTTAGATCACACTTGGAGTATTGTGTGCAGTTGTGATCTCCACGCTATAGGAAGGATGTGATTAAGCTAGTTAGGGTGCAGGCGTGATTGAGTTGTAAGGAGAGATTGGATAGGCTGGGACTGTTTTCCCTGGAGTGAAGGAGGCCGAGGGGTGACCTTGCAGACGTTGATAAAATCATGAGGGGCATAGATAGGATAGAGGATCGGTGTCTTTTCTCTAGGGTAGGGGAGTCTAAAACTAGTGGGCATAGGTTTAAGGTGAGAGGGGGAAGATTTAAAGGGGATCTGAGGGGCAAGTGATTCAAACAGAGGGAGGTGGGTATATGGAATGAGCTGCCAGAGGAGGTGGTAGAGGCGGGTACAATTACAACACTTAAAATATATCTGGTCAGGTACATGGATAGGAAAGGTTTGGAGGGATATGGGCCAAATGCAGGCAAATGAGACTAGCTTAGATAGGTACCTTGGTGGCCGTTGGGCCAAAGGGCCTGTTTCTATGACTCTTAAGACTCTATGGTGCTTGGTTCAATGTTCCATTCATGGCAATGGAAGGCAACATCAGCCAGGGTTGTGGAACAAGCATTCTACAGGATCCTATGGACTTCCTGCTCATGGGTTGGGTTAAGGTGACCTTCCCAGTATTTTCTTGTTTGGTAGGTGTAAGGAAACTAACCCTTATATAACAGTTTCCACATTATGTCAAAATCCTTCACTTCCAATGAAATATCTTAGTAGCATACTCATTATTATATTCAACATAGGAAACACATTTCTGCAGCAGGTTTCCAGAATAAGAATAGGATAGTGACCAGTTCAACTATTGTTCAGAAATGTTGATTGAGAGGTAAATATTGATGAAGATGCTAAGTATAACACCACCATTCTTCTTCAAAATAATGCTGTGGGATCTTTTACTTGCCCTGAAAGGCCAGATGAGGACTTGCTTAACCTTCAGTTCAAACGGCAGCACCTTGATAGTGTGGCTCACAGCTGAGAGTCAACCTGGTGCAAGTGCTCAAGTTGCTCACACGGGACTTGAACCCACAACCTTCTAATTCAGAGCCCAGGTTACTACCCAATTAGCCATAGCAAGCCTAAGAGCACTTATCCCCTTTCCTTTCCTGCTGAACAAGCTGGATGTACCTCCCTGGAAGCAACTATTTGAGATAGATTTTTTTGGGGAATATTGAATCACACATCGCTCCCATCAACTACATCTCCACATTTTAACAGCAGGAGAGGATGCCAGAGAAATCTTGCATAAAATCCAGATCAGTATTTTCTTCTCGACCTTTCGAGACTCAGGGTCCCCCAGAGTTGGATTGCCTTCAGAGCTCACTACAAAGAATAGGCCTGGAGGAAGTATAAAAGCTCTAACTCTCTGAAATCTTTTCCAAAAGCCTATCCATTACCTCCTGGCAAGATTCAAAGCAGACCTCAGCTCTGGCCCCCACTTAGCACCGAATCGCAGTGCGATACGCGAATCAAGCTGTTCTCATGTCAGAGCTTTTCATTCCACCTTGGGTTTAGGAACTATGTAACATACAAGAAAATAATATGGCGTTGGCCTGAAACAGAGCTAATCTATTGTGGGGTAATATTTGTGGTGGACAAATTAGAGGCTACAGTCATGCATCTTGTGGATGCACTTAAACATTACCCCAGCTGTATCATCAAAACCACATGGCACTCTGCAACATGAGACTACTGTAACACTTCGAGTCTCCATATCACAAAAGGCTACAATGCTAGTCCCAGACAGAATGGGGTTGACTGGGGGTCTGTCATTGATCCAAGTCAATGATCATGTTACTGCTATTAGGCTGAGAACAATCTCATGTACATCGTTTACACAAAGCCAGCTCCCCGCTTGCTGCATTTTTCTGAAGAAATTATCCTGCTTTTACTGGGAGAATTTGCTGTAGATTCTCTTTAAACAGACTCTGCTTTCAAGTTAACTTTGTTGGGGCCAGTCACATGCCATCCTTTCTGTCCAGCTCATTGGCTGATGCTGTGCATGGACATTCTGATTCCAAAAAGGAAACAATTAAGATGCATAACAGCTGTACAAGGATGACAGCAGAGTACAGAGGATGAGGCTTTTTTCTCTGGATAAGACTGCGGCAGAAGAGGGGTGGGAGAAGAGAAAAGGTGGTTAATAGAGATTTTACAGTTGTAGATCTGATGACCTATATGGGTAAAGACCAAAACTAGAGGTCATAACTTTAAATAATCACTAATAACTCTATTGAAGAACTCAGGACAAACTTCCTTGCCTGGAGAATGTTTGAAATCATCAAATCATTACAGCACAGAAAGTCATTTGGACCTTTGAGTCCACTCCACAATTTGTAAGGGCAATCTAGATCATCGCACTCCTGATCTTTACTCCTGAGCTTTACTCCTGAGCCCAGAATTGTTTTTTCCTTTCTTTAGTACTTATCTAACTCCTTTTCCAAAGGTGCGATTGAATCTGCTTCCACCATCCTCTCTGGCAATGCATCCCAGACGGTAACCAGGTGAAACAGGTTTGTTTCTTGTTGCCTTCTGCCAATCACCACAACCTTCTGGTTCTTAACCTGCCAACAGGAACACTCGCACCTCATTGACTCCGTCCAGGCCTTTCATGATCTTGAACATTTTTAATCAAATCACCTCCCAGTCTTCTTTGCTTTTGGGAAGAAGAACTTCAGCTCCTCCAGACTATCCACAAACTACTCGAGCAAACCAATCCTACAGCCTATGACCAATCCATCTGAGGCCAACCAGAGTTCTACAGAGGTTCAACCTTCCTTGCTTTTGTACTCTATATAACCCAGGATCCCGTATGCTTTTGTTCTAATTATGTTCTTTCTTATAAAAATTGTGCATAATTTATGTTTAACTTAGATTTTTCTTGTGAATGCTGCTTATATGATGTTATGTGCCTGTGATGCTGCAAGTAAGTTTTTCATTGCACCTGTGCACACATTTCCTTCTGCAGAAGGCAATAACTCGACTGACTTTAAACACTTTCAAACTGTCAGCCACCTACAAAGATTTTGCAGAAATAGGTCTATTTTCTTCTCATTCAGCACCCAATAAAGAATGGGAGCCTTCATCTCACAATATTGTTCACGTTGCAGCTGTCAAAAACTTTGAGCCACACTTGGAGTATTGTGCACAATTCTAGTCGCCCCATTAGAGGAAGGATGTGGAAACTTTGGAAAGGGTACAGAAGAGTTTTACCAAGATGCTGCCTGGATTAGAGGTATGAGCTATGAGGAAAGGTTGAACAAACTTGGGTTGTTTCCTCTAAAGCACCGGAGGCTGAGGGGAGACCTGATAGAAGTTTATAAAATTATGAGAGACATAGATATAGAGTAGACAGTCAGAATCTTTCTCCCAGGGTGGAAATATCAAATACTAGAGGATATGCATTTCAGGTGAGAAGGGGAAAGTTTATAGAATATAGAACAGTACAGGCCCAGCACAGTACAGGCCCTTCAGCCCACGATGTTGTGCTGACATTTTATCCTGTTCTAAGATCTATCTAACCCTTCCCTCCCACATAGCCCCCCATTGCTCTATCATTCATGTGTCTATCTAAGAGTCTCTTAAATGTCCCTAATGTATCTGCCCTCACAACATCTGCTGGCAGTGCGTTCCACTCACCCACCACTCTCTGTGTAAAAAAACATATCCCTGACGTCCCCCTTATACCTTCCTCCAATCACCTTAAAATTATGTCCCCTCGTGTGAGCCATTGTCACTCTGGGAAGAAGTCTCTGACTGTCCACTTCTCTGACTGTCCTCCAGTTGAGGCCAGCATAAATCAGCCATAATCATATTAAACAGTGGGGCAGGATTGAACAACCTGATGATCTACTCCTTCTCCTGTTTTCTTGTGGTCTTGCATTGTACATTAGTATTGATGTCTTTAAAAGCACCAAAATTGTATTTGGTTTATGAATAGTCAGTTAGAGTTTTATTGGTGCTTACCCAGTCTGGTCCATGTTTCTCTGAAACCATAGCAACATGGTTGATTCTCACCTCTGAGTGAGCCTCTCAGTTCAAGGATAATCAGCACTGGGCATTGAAAACTGGCTTTGTCATCAATGCTTATGAATGAATGTTAGAAATGTATTTTGTTTTCTGTATTCCACTCTGAGTCATAAATAGACCATGGCACATTTACTTAAAAACAATTGATTGAAACAGAGCCTTCAACACTCGCAGGCTAATGACGTTAGAATTCAGAAAGCACATTTTTGGGGGTGAATAGATTGCATTCAGAGTCTTACTTTAGAAGTTGTGTTGGCTTGTTTCTTGCAGATGGTGTATTGCTGATTGATCCAGAGTACTTAAAAGACAGGAAAGGTAAGCTGAGCTGACATACTGTCCTTTTCGTGTTTTGATCATTGCACCAGGTTTGCTATTTCCCAGTCATCACAACATTGACACCAGCTGAGTCTGGTTTATCTGCTGACCCCTGACCCCTGTAAACACACTGTGCTTCAGCAGAAGGTGCATGATGAGAAATGGCTCAACTCCAGTGTGCCTTTTGTCACTAGCCCCCACGTAAGCAAATATGATCCTGAATGTTCTTTTACCTTGCTGAAAATGACTTGATAATTGGTTATTGAGTGCTGGCTGTGTGAGATGAGCCACTGCTGGAAATCTGAAAGAAAAGCAGGAAATAGTGGAAACATCCAGCAGATCAGGTAACATCTGTGGAAGGGAGAATAGAGTTAACATTACCGGTCTGATGAAGGATCTTCAATTTAAGATGTTAACTCTGTTTCTTTTTCTGCAGATGCTCTCCATCATAGAGCCATAGAGTTATACAGCATGGAAACAGGCCCTTTGGCCCAATTTGCCCATGGCGACCAAGTTATTTACCTGAGCTAGTCCATTTGTCTGTGTTTGGCCCATATCTCTCTCAGCCTTTCCTATCCATGAACCTGTTCAAATATCTTTTAAACCTTGTAATTGTCCCCACCACTACCACCTCCTTGGGCAGCTCTTTCCATAGACCCACCACTCTCTGTTTGAAAATCTTGCCCCTCAGGTCCCCTTTAAGTTCTTTCCCTTTCACTCTAAATCTATGTCCTCTAGTTTTAGACTCCCCTCTCCTGGGAAAAAACATTATAATTATCTACCCTATCTATGCCCCTCATGATTTTATCTACCCTTATAAGGTAACCCCTCAGCATCCTACATTCCAGGGAAAACAGTCCCAGCCTATCCAGTCTCTCCTTATAATTCAAGCCCTCTAGTCCCACTAACAACCTTGTGAAACTTTCCTGCACCCTTTCCAGCTTAATGACATCATTCCTATAACTAGGAGATCAGAACTGCGCTCAATATTCTAAGCATGGTTTCACCAATGTCTTGTGCAGTTGTAACATGACATCCCAACTCTTGTACTCAGTTCCCTGACCGATGAAGGCAAGCGTGCCAAATGCCTTCTTCATCATCCTGTCTACCCGTCTTGACACTTTCAGGGAACTGCATACCCCTACATCCCTCTGTTCTACAACATTCTCCAGGGTCCTACCATTTACTATGTAAATCCTGCCCTGGTTTAATTTATAAAAATGCAAAACTTCACACTTGTCAAGGCTAAATGCCACCTGTTAGTCCTTGGGGCCACTTTTGGATTTGTTCAAGATCCTTCTGTAATCTTAGGTGACCCATTTATTGTCCACTCGATCTACAATTTTGCTGTCATCTGCAGACTTACAATCTATGCCAACGACATGCTCATCCAAATCATTAATATAGATGATGAACAACAGTGGACCCAGCACCAATCCCTGCAGCACCTCTGGTCACAGTATCCTGCTGAAGGTTTCTAGCACTACCTGTTTTCACTCCTTAAATCAGCTTTCTTACACTCAGGGTGACATCTGTCGATACAGGCACACCGCAGACTATATGCTAATGGTAAATTCAATAGTTGCGATGCAATTTTCGGTACCTGCTGATTGGGTGAGCAACCTTGTCTCTGACTAGAGAAACAAAGGAAGCAGATTAGATCCAGATCTGGGCCCCTTGTGCTTTCTCAATGTCAATTCCTAGTTAAACATCCCACAGATTTTAACCTTGTATTTTAAGTACTGAAATTGTGAGGATTTTAACTGTCATTGGGTTTCAGGTGAGAAAACAGCTGGCAAATTAAGTTAGGGTTGTCATTTATATCTCTTCGACCAACTTTTTGCCTGATTTGGGCAGTAAATCAGCCTTTATTTCTCCAATAAATCAGACTACTCCCACTGACATAAACATTTAATGCATGGTGTGGATGTGCTGTATACTTGTCAGTCTGACAAAGTCTTGCAATTCATGGTGGGACTCTTTTCAGTTTTTGGACCCATTACATTTCCAGAATTGTGCCTTATTTTAAAAATACTGGGAAGGTGAATGGAGATATTAGAATCATTGACAATGATCAATTCCGCAGGGTTAAAATCTTGTACTTTCAGCAGCTTTAAAGTAAATCAACCTCACATTTGCAAGCTGTATGCAAACATATGCAAAATATGACCTTATACTGAGCAATAATTAGCATACACTTCTGAATGTTATAATGCATTGGTTCCCTAAAAAGGCATTTTCATTCCCTCAAATGAAATAATACACACTCACCTTTTCTGTTGTGCTGTCCCGGATCAGTCTGCGGTTGGTCGTGTGAGGAGGGAGTAGGTACATTGGGAAGTAAGCAAGGACTTCAGAGATTCACACTGCCAGCTATAGGGAAGTCTTTATGCTGCCTAATCATGGCTTTAACTAGCAGGCAGAGAGAACTTGCTAACTCCAAGGTGGGTAAGTACACTGGGCCACTTGAACACTCAATTTCTATTTGTGGACATGGTTTATAATTAATTTGCAAACTCCACAAGTAGATATGCCCCAATAACTGCAGCTCAACAAGGCTGCAGTGCAGGGAAGCAGACAAAGAGAGTGATAAAAAAGAGGAACTTGCATTTCTTTGAGAACATTCCAGGAAACAGGACTCCAGCACAAAAGGATCATTTATGAAGTCCAGTGTTGTTACTTTGACATCATTTAACAGATACAGGGAAACCAATTCATGAATACGATGACTTGGTGATACTGTGATCCCTCCAAAGGCAATCCACAATTGTTTGAAAGTCCTAGGATAATAAGACCAGGAAGAGGTCAATCAATCCCTTCAGCCTACATTATCATTCAGTTAAAATCAAATGTGATCTACATTGATTCCATGTCTGCCTTGGTTCTGTAAACCTTAACGCTCATGCCCAACAAACATCTGTCAATATTAGGCTTGTAGTGTTTCAATTTGCTTTGCCCACCCCTTCCTGCCCTTCCCTGGGTAACTAGAGGGAGAAACGTCCACGTGATTTGGAGCCAAAACACACACCAGAACTGTTTCCCTTGCCCACAGCATAAGTCACACTCCCCAGCTAATATAGGGGTCAGCCTCTCTCTTTTTGTGGTAGATTCTCCTTGTGTTTGATCATGTGCTTCATTAAAGTGCTTTATAATTGGAATTGAGTGTTTACCAGTGTTTTCATTTTTAGTTTACTTATTTACAAAGTTCTATGAACTCCTGTTTACACAGTTTATGTGCTATTGACATGCGCATTCCGATATGGCCGTGAAGATTTGGACGTCATGGGCCTTAGTTTCAGAAAGGATATTTACTCGGAGGCGATCCAGGTTTATCCACCACTTCCGGAAAACAAGAAGCAACTGACTCCACTGCAGGAGAAACTGATTAACAAACTGAAAGAGAACTGCTACCCTTTCTGCTTTGAGGTGCGCATTCACAGTACAAGTGGCCCCTGTTGTTATTTAAACTAAGGTTAGGGAGCATTTGAGGCCTGACAGGCTTTGGATCATAGGAGTCTAGTCATGGGGCAGGTTTACAGCTTTGACTGTTGGACTGTGGGCTTGAGGGTCAGGGGAAGGAAGGTGGCGGGGAGTTGGGGGACAGAATTCTGCTCCCCCTGACAAAACATTGCCGTAACTTCTTACCTTTCGATCCAATGGTTCTCACTGCCTTCCAGCTGTTACCTTGTTTATGGCCAGGAAAATTGCCTCCCTAAAACATTATAGTCCTGATCCAGACTGCAGATTGGACAACCTATCCCCCTTGATGTATTTATACTGAAATTTGTTGGCCAATTTCCCACTTATTCAAACTTTATTAATGTCTCCAAGTATTTTACTACCGTCCTTGGAATTAACTGCCCCCACATTACATATAATCTGTTCAAATTCCATTCTTAAGCATTTATAAAACTTACATCATTTGTCATACATTTATCATTTAAAATATACACCAATTATAAAGGAAAGATTTGCCTCATTTCAGTTTCCCACTTATCCTATACTCCATGAGGGAAAGGTTCCTTGTAACTATTGTTCTCACTTAAGATCTACGGAGAACCCAAAGGAAATGAAGTACTTATATCCACATTATCTATGTTGTAAGGCATCTTAATCTTCCTTTCCCTGATGAAGATAAGTTTAACTCTGTAAATCTCTCCTTGTGATGGCTGCAACAGTGCCTCATAAATTCACAACCTCACCATCAAGAAGGTTAAGGGTTCCAGGTGCCTGGGAACACCTCTGCCTCTAGATTCTTCTCCAAGCCACCCTCCATCCTGATTTGGAAACATATCACCATTCCTTACTTGTTGTTGGGTCTAAATCCTGGAACTCCCTACTCAACAGCACTGTGGGAGTATCTTCACAGGGGTGGTTGTAGCGGTTCAAGAAGCTGGCACACACCGCTTTCTCAAGGGCAATTGTTATTGTCAGTAAATACTGGCCTTGCCTGCAACGCCCATGTTCAGACAATGGATTAAACAAATGGATACAAATTGATGTCAATTAAAGTGGCCTTTTATCACAAACAATATGTTTCCAAGGTTGCATTGTAACTTCTTTGACACTGAAATTATTAATATGTTTACAGATGCCAACTAACCTGCCATGTTCAGTTACCTTGCAACCGGGCCCAGAAGACCATGGAAAGGTAAACATACCACTTGTCAGTAAACAGCTTGAATAGTGTAAATATGTTCCATACATTAGCATGGGAAGAGGGTGAAGAATGTGGCTAAACAGCAACTTCGACACACAGAGTAACTGCTTCTGCCACTCCATGCCAACACAAGAGGCTGGGCCACACATCTTTTGGATCTCCTTTGACAGTCACTTCACAGTAGTCTGCTGGTAAGGGAGGGCGGCAAGTTAGCCCGAGCCCACACTGGTGCTGGATGATGGAAGGTCAGTTTTGGGGGTTGGAAAGGGGAAAAGGTGATGTGCAGATGCTGTCAGTCCCAGATTAGTCCTGGGGGTCTCTTTAAGGACAGTGGGTCAAACCTGATGTAGCTTGGTCCTGATGGACAGACCAGAGGAAGCACTCTGCCTTCCTTTTCGCATCTGAACATTGGAACCAGATTTAGAGTCATCAGCTGATAGAGAGGCACAGCACAGAAACAGGCCCTTTGGCCCATCGAGAGCATGCTAACCATCAACCACCCATTTACACAAATCCTACATTAATCCCTTTCTTTTATTCTCTCCACA
>JARFYF010000112.1:86071623-86083697 GCA_030265395.1 Rhina ancylostomus | reverse complement strand
ATCCCTTCTGCCTACACAATGTCCATATCCCTCCATTCTCTTCATGCTCACGTGCCTGTCCAAGAGCCTCTTAAATGCTTCTATCATATTTGCCTCCACCACCATCCTGGCAGCACATTCCAGGCAACCACCACTCTCTGTGTAAAAAAATTTGCCCCGCACATCTCCTTTGAACTTGATACCTTAAATGCATGACTTCTAGTATTAGACATCTCAACCCTGGAAAAAGAAACCAGCTGTCTACTTTATCTATGCCTCTCATAATCTTATAAACTTCTGTCAGGTCTCCCCTCAACCTCCGCTGCTCCAGAGAAAACAACCCAAGTTTGTCCAACCTCTCCTTACAGCACATGCCATCAGGCAAATCTCTTCTGCACCCTCTCCAAAGTCTTCACATCCTTCCTATAATGGGGTGACCAGAATTGAATGTAATACTTCAGATGTGGCCTAACCAGTGTTTTATAAAGCTGCAACATAACTTCCTGACTCTTGAACTCAATATTTTAACTGATAAAGCTAAGCATGCCATTTGCCTTCTTTACCACCCGATTATCTTGTGTGGCCACTTTCAGAGAGCTATGGACTTGGACCACACAATCCCTTGATACATCAACACTGTTAAGGGTCTTACCATTAACTCTGTACTTTCTCTTTACGTTTGATTTCCCGAAGTGCAGCACCCCACACTAGCCCAGACATTGACCTGATCACAATGGAAATGTTTACAATCGCTGCTTTCTGATAGCACATTTTGCTAAATGCATTTGTCTTTCTACTTGTTAAATTTACACTTAAAGAACATATATTTACTTTAAAAATAAAATTGTTTTTTTTAAATTAGATTCTATAGCAGAAGCACAACATTGAATGGTACATCTCCCAAAGTGCAACACCTCACACTAGCCCATTCACTGACCTTCACTGTAATGTACTCAACATTCAAAAGGTGGACACATATAGTAAATACCCAGACTGTAATACTAATTACAATATTTCTCTAACTCAGACTCCAAATGAAATCACAACATTCCCATCACTCAGGCACTAACACTAACCACAATATATTCAACAGTCCAACATACACCTTAATCACATTATTTATGTCACCTTAACCACAATATAGGCATCACTTCAACACTGACTCCAGCTACAGTATTTTTATCACTGATCATATCCATAATATATTCACTCTCACTGTCTGTAACCACAATATATTCAACACACAGACACTGGCCCTACCTACTGTATCTTCAACACTCTGATCTTAAACAAAACTTATTTAACATTCAGACACTAACTTCATGCACAATGCAGCCACCACATATTCAGTGAAACTTAACGATATATTGAACATGCAGACATTGGCCCTGACCACAAAATGTTTAATCCTCAGAGACTCAACCAAGTCAAAAAGTATTAAACAGTCAGACATTAATGCTAACAACAAAATTTGCGTCATTAATGAAGTGAATCATGCCATAACATATTCCACACTTGGACACTGAACCTAGCCATAACATATTAAACAGTCAGACACTGGCCCTGACAATAAAGTTTCTAACAGTCATGCACTGACCATAATCACAGTATCTTCAACACTCCGACACTCTGTAACCACAAGATATTCAGCAGTCACTAAAAACTAAACTAGAACTAAACAAGTATTTTCATTACTCAAGCACTGACAGTCAGTACGAAATTCACCACTCAAACCGATGCTAATCGCAAAATATTTATCACTAAGGCACTCACCAGACCCCTGATATCTTCAAATCATAGACGTAGAATCAAACCATAATGTTTCCATTACAGACACCAGTTCAACAGTCAGGCACTAATCCTAGCCAAATTATTTCCACTATTCACACAGTAGCACAATTATATATTTAGCACTCAGAAACTGATCCTAATCACAATAATCCAAAAATATATTTACACCCAGACACTCATCCTGGCACAAAGGCTGACAATCAACACAATGAATTGTCATTCAAACACTAATTCTAGCAACAGTATTTCCATCTATTGGTAATTGGTTTATTCTTGTCACATGTACCAAGACACAGTGAAAAGCTTTGTTTTGCATGCCATCCAGACAGTTCATCCCATACATAAGTACATTGAGGTAGTATAAAAGAAAAAACAATAACACAATGCAGAATTATAGTGTTAACACTGACCCTGACCACAATATTTGCATCACTCAAGAAATTACTCCAGCCACTCCATCTTCAAGAGGCAAACATCTAGATCACAATATATTCAGCACTCATACACCGTCAGAGACCACAATACATTCAACACTGAGTCATTGACTCTAGTTGTGCAACCCAGCAAGTGACACTAGCTGCAGTATTTTCAACAGTGCAACACTGACCCAAAGGGCAACATTTCCATTACTTCAGCTTACTCTAATCATGATGGGTCCCTGACCACAATATATACAACACTCACAAACTGATCTGAACTACAACAATCACATATTGACTCTAACCACATTATTTCCATTTTTCTCAGGATTACTGCTGTCAACAAGCAGATACTGGCTTTTACCTCAATATTTGTATTACTGACACTAGCCTCAATAAATACTGACTCTAACTACAACACCTTCAACATGCAGGCATTAACCTTACCCACAGCAAATTCTATATTCAGACAGTGAAGCTAACTGCAATCTTCTGTTCACTCAGGCACTGATTATAACCATATCTTCAGCTCTCCTGGTTCAATAATCACAGAGGTTCAGCTAGTACAGAACTGAATCCCATTAGATTGTAAAACTGAAAATTGTGTGCATTACCTTCAACAGGTCATCACAAATTTCAGTCATTTCCTTGCATTAATTAATTTTAAAGTGCAATCACAATAATGTACCTGGCAAGCTAACCCAACTGGGGGAAGCTACCACAAACCCTCCTCCAATCAGCACAGGCTTACAGCCACAAATTATGAGAACAAGATAAATATCATCAAAACTTTGGATCTTTCCATTTTATCCTTTTCTCATTTTCTCACCCATTACTTAATGTCTTCCCTCTTCTGTGGACAATCTTGACTCTTGCTTTGGAACAGCTCTACAAATACCAGTAACCATCTAGAATCATTGTCATTTCGCTTGGAAACAGGTCTTTTGGCCCGCTTAATCTGCAGTAATCATCTAGCATCCATTTGCACTCATCCTACACCAATTCCATTTTATTTTCCTTCAGATTTCACTTAGCTCCCCCCCAGATTCTGCCATTCACCTAAACACTTGAGGCAATTTATAGTGGCTAATTAACCTACTAACCTACACGTTTTTGAAGGTGGGAGGAAACCACAATGCCTGGGGGAAACCCACAGTATCACATGAAAAATGTGCATACACCACATAGACAGCACCAGAGGTCAGGATTGAACCTGGGCCGCTGGAGCTGTGAGGCAGCAGTTCCATTAGCTGTGCATTTGCATCATCTTAGTACCGAGTATCCATTCTTCACATGTTTCCTAGCTTCACTGGCTTGAAGGTTGATGCATTGATGTTTTACCTTTGGAAACGATTTGAATTTAATTCCAACTGATAGGTGATGAATGCAAGGGGTTCCTTTCTTTAAAGTTATTGCATATTTCTAGAACCCTTAGAGTTCAACTGAGAATGTAGCAATGTAAACAGCCTATTTAACAGTGTGTGCTTCATAAACTTTCAAAGTAGCCACAGAAGTAAAATTTACCCAAACTTGATATAATGTTAACTTTAAAACTCTAAATTGAAGAACATACATGTAATGGCTTGTAAAGAAATATTAAATACTTGCGACATTGCTTTTTGAGTTTGGACATCTGTTGCTAGTCCATGCCATTTCTTAGTCACCTTGCATTGTGTTTTGGAACCAACTCAGAGGGCAGGCACTAGGTTTTGCTAATATATGACTCAGAAGGAACTCAAGATGATGTTTCTTCCTTTTCTCTGTGGATTTGCTTATACATTTGCTGGGTGTGCATTTTAGTACTTTTTTGATGTATAACATGATTCATAAAGGCATTATTTATAACATATTTACAGTGTGCTTTCACATTTATTGGCAAAAAATATGGTTTCAATCCATAGCCAAGTAAACTGGCATCAAAGATAGAGGTAGGCATGTTATTTTGGCCAAAAGAGTTGGCCTGCAGCCAATCTTCCTACAGGCCAGCAAAGGAACTTGGCTATAGTTCATGTTGAAATACCTGAGGAATTGTGCAAGAGAAAATTTGACCTGAATAACTACAATTTCAACTTTAAAGCAAAACCCCCATTATTTTCTGAAATAAAATCCACAGTGCCAATGGAGAAATAAGGTGAATACACTTTTCATACATAGCAAGATGGCAAATGTTATTAATTATTACTTTCTGCTTGAGTATGAAATATTTATGTTTTAAATACAATGCTAAGCAATAATACCAACCACTTGTGTTCACAAAACATCTATAACATTGTGAAATGTCTCATGGACCTTTGCAGCAGTATTGGCTGATATAGAAGTTACATCAGGGCAATGAGCAAAAGCTTAGTTTTAAGGACACTTTAAAGTAAATGAAAGAGATGGAGAGGATTAGGGAGGGAACTCCAGAGCACAGGGTCTAGGCAACAGCTACCACAATATTTTCATCACTTAAACCCTAACCATAATAGGTTCATTCCGCAGAAAAGGTTTCCAATAATGGAGCAGAGCTGCGTGGTGAGAAATGGAGCAACTCAAAGATGATGGATGTGTATGACTAGGGAAGTGGTGAGGCTACAGAGGGATCCAGATAACAACTGGGAGCCAATGAGCAAGCATATGGTTAATGGATAAATGAGAGATGTTAGGTTAAGTACAGGAGAACTTTGGATAAATTGCCATATTGCAATTTGATAGGCTGAATTGGAGAGGATAGTGATAAGGTAGTCTAGAGGTAACAAAGGGATAGATGAGGGCTTCAGCAGGTTGCTGCATGCATTATTTAGTTCAACTTAATGATCAAGAATGAAATGGTAGTTGAACAATTCCTCTTTGGCCTTGGGTAACTATTGGCAATTGGAGTGGTCTGTTGAACATCAACTCAGCACCTCACAGTGAAGCAGCAAAATGGAGACATAAGAGAGACAGCAGATACTGGAAATCTGGAGCAAAACACACAAGATGCTGGAGGAACTCAGCAGGTCAGGCAGCATCAATTGGAGGGAAATGAACAGTTGACATTTTGGGTTGAGACCATTCATCAGGACTCCTTCATCCAGGGCTCTGATGAAGGGTCTCGGCCCAAAACGTTGACTGTTCATTTCCCTCCATAGATGCTGCCTGGCCTGCTGAGTTCCTCCAGCATCTTGTGTGTATTGATCAACTCAGCACTTGTGGGCAAGTGGCCTTCTCTGCTTCTTGAATTTTATACCTCATGGTTGAAGCATAAATTGCTGAACTATTAAATGAAGCATCATATTAATTGTAGCTTTCTGCTCCTTCTGTCTCTGGACGATGACCAGCATCCAAGACCATGCAATAGGACCAGGACCCAACTCCATTAAATGAAAATTTGTGTGTGGCTGCCACCTGTGTTTGTAACCTCAGTGACAACAGAACCCAGTCTTGCTATCAATTAACCAGATGCAAACATAATCACTATTTGATGATCAGAAGAGTGAACTCTGCTGATGTTCTGTAACTCTCTTCCCCCTCCACCAAAACCTTTTGTAAGTTTGACCTGAGGGCGGACCTATAGTTTGTGGCTCTGTGATCAATCTGCTATATTTTCCCACATAAACGATTGTCATCAGAAAAAATATTTTCAGGTTCAGACACAGCGGGTAATGTTAATTTTCTGATTTATCTTATTCCAATGTTTGTACAAACAAACATTTTTCAGGTCTTTAAGAAGGCTTTGTGGTGACATCTACTCTTTTTCTTAATGGTTTATGGAGAGCAGTGCTGGATGAACGTGTAAAAGGGAGAGCACCTTTGGGACTACTGTCACTCTTTGAAAACCAATACAGACATAAAATATAAAACCTACATTAATGATGGGATGGAGAAGATGGTGAAGAATAAAGGATGTATCCAGATTCTTTATCATGATCCTGATCTCCAAAACAAGTGACAGGTCCAGGTGGTGGCTTACAAAAGGTCCTGGAATCATGGTAGAGTGATCATTGGAAGAAGATACTCAAGATATCCAATAATAATCGATAATCAAGGAGCTATAGAAAGGGAGGAACCTAAAACAACCTCTATCAGTACAGAACACTCCGCGACAAACTACTGGAACCAGAGATCAACAATTCCCCTGGACCTGAAGGCCTAGATCCAAGGATCTTAAGGAAGTGACTGGAGTGGCAGCAGTGCATTGGATTCCCTGGATTCTGGAGAGGCCCCAGAGGATTGGAAAACCACAAATGTAACACCTCTGTTCAAGTAAGAAGGGAGACAGCAGAAAACTATAGGTTAGTTAGCCCAGCATCTGCTGTTATTCATGAGTAATGAGGTAATGACAGGATAAGTAGAAAATCATAAGTCTCAAGCAGACTCAACATGGTTTAAGAAGGGGAAGTCATGTTTGACTAATTTGCTTGAACTTTTTGAGGACATAACAAACAGGAAAATGGTATTTGGATTTCCAGAAAGCATTTAATAACTTGCCACATAAAAGGTTACTGCGCATTATAAGAGAGCACGGATTGGAGGTAATATATTGGCATGGATAAGGGAGTGGTTAACCAGTAGAAAATGGTGTTGGGATAAATGGGTCATTCTCAGATTGGCAATGTGGAAAAATGTGACGTTATTCACTTTGGAAGGAAGTGTGAAGAAGCAAATTACTATTTAAATGGAGTGAGATTGCAAAATGTTGCAACAGAATGGGATGTTGAGTTCCCCGTACTTGAAACACGAAGGGTTAGCGTGCTGGTATAGTGGGTAATTAGGAAAGCTAATGGAATGCTGGCCATTATAACATATGGAATATAAAGGTAGGGAACTCTTGATGCAACTATGCAGGGCAGAGGTGAGATCTCTCTGGACTCCTGCATACAATTTTGGTCTCATGTAGGAGGTATTGAAAGTGGTGTAGAGACGGTTCACTGGGTGATTCCCAGGATGAAAGGGATGATGTATGAAGAGAATTTAAATAGGTTGTGCCTGTACTCATTGTGCTTATACTTCTAAGGTTCAGAGGGAGATTGATAGAGTGGATGCTGTGGAGATGCTTCCCCTGAGTTACATCTACAACTAGAGCACAGAGATTCAGAATGAGGGGACATATACTGAGGTGGAGATGAAGAGGGGTTGTGACTCTCAACAATTCTCTATTATGGATAGCTATGGCAGCAGGAGTCATTGAACATATTCATTAAAGTCCAAGACAGAGTCAAGGTCGAGTTTATTGTCATATGCACAGGTGCAATGAAAAACTTACTTGTAGTGGCATCACAGGCAGATGGCATCATAAAAGCAGCATTCACAGGAAAAGCATAAATTAAAAACAATTTTTACAAGTAAGAACAAATTAGAACAAAAAAAAAGTCCATTTTAGTACAAGGTGATCAAATTGGTCATATTGATGCTAAACTCTAGTGATTAGGGTTTTGCCATTTGGTTCAAGAACCAAACGGTTGAACAGAAGTAGCTGTTCTTGAACCTGGTGGTGTGGGGACTTCAGGCTTCTGTACCTCCTGCTGCATGGTAGCTGCGAGAAGATGGGCGGGGATCTTTGATTATAGATGTTGCCTTCTTGAGGCAGCACCTCATGTCAATACTACCGATGGTGGGGAAGGATGGGCCGGAGATGTACTGGGCTGAGGCCACTACTCCCTGCAGCTTCTACTTTCCTGCACGGTCAAGTTGCCGTACCAGACCGTGATGTAACCAGTCAGGATACTTTCAACGGTACATCTGTAGAACCAGCTGAACCGCCTTAACCTTCTAAGAAAGTAAAGTTGCGGTGCGCCTTCCTTGGGATCTGTGTCGTAATGTGTGAAACTTTTGTAATAAGGTAATTTAATTAACAGCACAAACAGATGTAAACAAATGCACTGTAGGAGACATGCCTGCAGGGTGACCAAGGATGTGAGCTGAACATCCAAAGATTTTAGGAAGGGCAAGCAAAAAAGGAAAAGAAGGCAGGATGGTGTTGTTGGTGAAGGATGGAAATCGTGAGGAAGGATTGTGGCTCAGAGATCCAAGTCTGGGTGGAGCTAAGAAGCAGCATGAAGCAGCAGACATGGATAAGATAAGATAAGACAAGAAAGGTAAGACAACTATTAGTCGCATGTACATCGAAACACACAGTGAAATGCATCTATGAAATGGGAGCTGATTTAGGCCTCTAAGCCATAGTGGTCAAGTAAGGTACGGCAACAAAATTAGAGACACATGAACCAAGGATACTACAGTAGTCATGGGTGACTTTAATCTACAAGCAGATTGGTCAAACTATGTTAGCAATAATGTCATGCAGGACGAATTCTGGGAGTGCTTATGGGATCATTGAAGAACCAACTAGGGCAACAGGCTTTCCTACGCTGGGTATTGTGCAATGACAATGGGCTAGTTAACAATCTTGTGTGGGGTCCTCTCGGGAGGGCTGACCTGCACGCGGTAGAATTCTTCAGTTCGAGTCTTTAATTCGAAACAAATGGAACTATTAAGAGGTGGGGGGTGATTTGGCTCTACCGGAAGGGCCAGCTTCATTAAAAGGCGTGACAGTGGAGAGACGATGGGTCACATTTAAGGGGCACATGCAGTGACCACTACATTTGTTTCTGGGGTGAAAGCACAAGAGGAAAAGTTACCCAACAACGGGTGACACAGGAATAGTAAAAGATCCCAGGAGTAAGGTGCCAGAAAAAGTAGCAGGTCTGAGGATTAGAAGCAGCGTAGAATTCAGCAACAGAGGACCAAGAGTTTGACTAGAGAGGGAAAATAAACTTGCAAGGAACATAAAAGTGGATTGTAAAAGCTTCTACAAATATGTAAAAAGTAAAATTAGTGAAGACAAATGTTCCTTATAGTCAGAAAGGGGGAGGTTTGTAATGCGGACATAGAAATGGCAGAGCAACTAAACAAATGCTTTAGTTCTGTCTTCATGGAAGAGAACACAAATAACTTCCGAGAAATGGTAGGGAATCAACGTCTAATGACAAAGAGGGATTCACGTTAATTAGTATTAGTTAAAACTGGAGATATTAGTGGGACTAAAAGCTCCCAGGGCTTGAAACTTGCATCTCAGGTGCATTGATTGTCATCTTCCATACTCTATAGATTATGGAACAGCTCCAATCCAGTAGATCGGAGGGTGGCAAATGTGACCGCAATTTTTAATGCAGGATTGAGAAAACAGGGATCTACAGACCATTAGCCTAACACCAGCAGTAAGGAAAATGCTGGAGTCCATTGTAAAGGATGTGATTACGGGACACCTGGAAAATATCAATGGAATTAGGCAAATTCAACATGGATTTATGAAAGGGGAATTAAGCCTGACAAACCTACTGGAGTTTTTTGACCATGTAACTGATAGAATAGAGAAGGGAGAACCATCAGCTATGGTGTATTTGGATTTCCAAAAAGCTTTTGATGAAGTCCCACATAAGAAGTGAGTGTGCAAAATTAAAGCCCATGGTATTGCAAGCTAGAGCGGCACGGTAGTGCAGCAGTTAGCGTAACGCTATTACAGCGCCAGTGACCCGGGTTCAATTCCCGCCGCTGCCTTTAAGGAGTTTGTGCGTTCTCCCCGTGTGTCTGTGTGGGTTTCCTCTGGGTGCTCCGGTTTCCCCCCACATTCCAATGATGTACGGGTTAGGAGCTGTGGTCATGCTATGTTGGCTCCGGAAGCGTGGCGACACTTGCGGGCTGCCCCCCAGCACATTCTCAGTAACGCAAAAAGATGCATTTCACTGTGTGTTTCGATGTACATGTGACTCATAAATAAATATCTTATCTTTCGTACTGGCGTGGATTGAAGATCGGTCGACGGACAGAAAACTGAGAGTGGGACTAAAATGGGACTCACTCAGGGTGGCAGAGGTGAGCATTGGGGTACCTCAGGGATCAGTGCTTGGGCCCCAGCTATTCACAGTGTTTGGATCAGGGAATCAAATGCAACATTTCTAAGTCTGCTGGCAACACAAAACTGGGTGTGATTATGAGTCATGAGGAGGAAGCGAAGGAGTTTCGACACGATTTAGGTAAGTTGAGCAAGAGGGCAAATCATCCATTTTGGCAGGAAAACAAAGCAATAAACCTAAAAGGTAGGTCATCGGGTCATAAAACAGGCCCTTCAGCCCACCTTGTCCATACCGACCAGTGGGCACCCATCCGTAATCAATCCCACCTTCCAGCACTTAGCCTCTCACCTTCTGTGCCCAAATGATTCAAGTACTTGTCCGGACACTTCTCTAATGCTGTCAGCCACTCTGTTTCCGCCACTCTCTCAGGCTGTGCAACCCAGTTCTCACCACTCTCCAGGTGGGAAAGGTCCCCTTCAAATCCCCTCTGAACCTCTTCCTTAAACCTGGGCCTCCCAGTTTTATTCACCTCCAATAAGGAGGAAAGTTTCCTGCAGTCTGTCCTATCTGTACCCCTCATAGTTTTTATACACTTCAGTCATCTCCCCTCTTAATCTCCTCCGTTTCAGGGAAAACAGACCCAGCCTCTCCAGTCTCTCTTCATAACAGGAACACTCCATCCCAGGCAACACCCTGGTGAATCTTCTTTGTACCCTCTCCAGCGCTTTCACATCCTTCCTGCACGCACTACTCCAGCTGAGGGCTGAACTATGCTTTACGAAGAAATGAAATGAGGAGGAATTTCTTTCGCCAGAGGGCGGTGAATCTGAGGAACTCATTGCCACAGAGGGCTGTGGGGGCCAAGTCATTGGGCGTATTTAAAGCGGAGGTTGATAGGTTCTTGATTAGTAAGGGCATCAAAGGTTACAGGGAGACGGCAGGAGAACGGGGTTGAGAGGAGAAAATAAATCAGCCACGATCGAATGGTGGAGCAGACTCGATGGGCCAAATGGCCTGATTCTTCTCCTATGTTTTATGGTCTAAGCTGGAGCATAACCTCCCTGCTCTTGTATTCAGTGCGCCTTTTGTATAACATACTTCATTCATTTAAAAAAAGTATATTCTGAAATTTAAAACTTAATCCTTTTATATACCCTTCCAAAGGGAAGTGTTGATCTTAAAGGGAGCTAGGTTTCCTTGCACAGCAGTCATTGAAAGCGAACACGCAGATGCAGCAAATAGTTAAAAAGGCATATGATATGTTGGCCTCAGGCTGTCTTGTTACACTTTCACAGAGCCCTGGTGAGATCACACCTGGAGTATGATATGTACACCTTTGGCCTCCCTACCCAACAAAGGAAATGCTTGAAAATGGAGGACTTTAATGAAAGGTTTCCCTGATTCCTGGGAGGTCAGGGGCATCACAAGAGGAGAGATCGGTCAATGAAGCCTGCATTCAATAGAGTTTAGACGAATGAGAGGCCATCTTACAACTTAAAACTTACATGATTCTTCTAGGGCCTCAACAGACTAGAGGTGGGGTGGATGTTTCCCCTGAATAAGGAGTCTAGAATCAGGAGCTGCAGTCGCAGATACAGGGTAAACCTTCAGGCTTGAGATGGGTTAGTACGTTTGCTGATGATATGAACGTTGGAGGTATTGTGGATAGTGTAGAAGGTTGCTGTAGAGTACAACAGGATATTGTTCGAATGCAGAGCTGGGCTGAGTAGTGGCAGATGGAGTTCAACCCGGAATAGTATGAAGTCATACACTTCGGGAGATTGAATTTGAAGGCGGAATACAAGGTTAATGGCAGGGCTCTCAGCGCTATGGAAGAACAGAGGGATCTTGGGGTCCACATTCATAGATCCCTCAAGGTTGCTGAGCAGGTTGATAGGGTTGTTAAGAAGGCATATGTTGTGTTGGCCTTCATTAGTCAGGGTATTGAGTTCAAGACCCACAAGGTGATGTTGCAGCTCTATAGAACTCTGGTCAGACCACACTTGGGGTATTGTGTTCAGTTCTGGTCGCCTCATTATAGGAAGGATGTGGAAGCTTTAGAGAGGGTGCA
>JARFYF010000112.1:85997482-86009020 GCA_030265395.1 Rhina ancylostomus | reverse complement strand
TTGACATCCCAGAGCATCCTCCATGCCTTGACATAACCATGGGATGCCAAACTGAGGCTGCTTCTGTCCTCCCATCACAGAGAGATATTTCCATGGCACTATTTTGATGAAGCACATGGACGTCATCGCTAATATTTACCTCTATCAACATTATTAAAGCAGATCACTTCATCTTCATTGTGGTGCATTTGGGTTGACCTTGTGAAGTACTAAGAGGAATTGCATAGACTAGCAAAATTGCAGCAAGGAAATGCATCTGTTTATTCTGGCAGTCAACACTAGTGGTGCATAGAAGCAGAATAAGAATCAGGTTTATCGCCGCTGTCTTGTATGATGTGAAATTTGTTGTTTTGTGGCAGCACCACAGTGCAAAGACATGAAAAGCTATAAATTACAAAATAAATAGTGCAAAGATAAAGGAACAACAAGGTAGTTTTCATGGACTGTTCAGAAATCCAGTGGTGGAGGGGAAGAAACTGCTTCTGAATTACTGAGTGCGGGTCTTCAGGCTCCTGTACCTCCTCCCCGATGGTAGTGACGAGAAGAGGGCATGTCCAGGATGGAGAGGGTCCTTACTGATAGATGCTGCCTTCCTGAGGCACTGCCTCTTGAAGATATCCTCAATGGTGGTGGTAGAGGGTGTGCCCATGATAGAGCTGGCTAAGTCTACAAGCCTCTGCAGCCTCTTGCAATACCAGGCTGTGATGCAACCAGTCAGAATGCTCTCCACCGTACAGCTATGGAAATTTGCAAGAGTCTATGGTGACATACCAAACCTCCACAAACTCCTAACGAAGTAGAGCTGCTGGCATGCCTACGTGATTGTATCAGTGTGTTGGGCCCAGGACAGATTCTCAGAGATGTTGATACCCAGAAACTTAAAGCCACTCACCTTTTCCACTGCTGACCCCTCAATAAGGACTGGTGCATGCTCCTCCAACTTCCCCTTCCTGAAGTCCACAATCAGTTCCTTGGTCTTGCTCATGTTGAGTGTGAGGTTGTTGTTGCGACACCACTCAACCAGTTGATGTATCCCACTCCTGTACGCCTCCTCATTTTCATCTGATATTTTACCAGCAGTTACCAACAAATATTGTTGCAATGCCTAACCAAGTGGCAGTTTCTTAAACTAGTAGCAACTGCCACCAACCTTAAAGTTGCATTTGCTAGCCAACATACATGATTGCACAATTATCAATGACCCCTGTAACACAGGATGGAGAGTTGCATTCAAAGAAAACAGCCTATTTCAGTTTGTTTTTAAAAAAAAATAGAAAAGATTTTCCTTTTGTGAAGCTTTGTCGTTTGTGCATGTGTCAAGAAATGCAAGTTGAAGAAAAATTATGTTGATTTATTTATAATTTTTCACACATAAATTGAGAGTGAAGTGATTTATGAATTTTGTAAGGACTAATTTCTGTAGCCTGAATGGCCATAACATGGTTTGGGCTGTCACCTGTATTACATTGCTATTTGTGGGCAATGTGATACAGGTGACAGCCCAACCCGCATTATGGCTGGTATGATGAAGTGTCTCGACCTGAAACGTCGACTGTTTATTTCCCTCCATAGATGCTGCCTGACCTGCTGAGTTCCTCCAGCACTTTGTGTGTGTGTGTTGCTCCAGATTCCAGCTTCTGCAGAATCTCTTGGGTCTGCTATTTGTGAGAACTGGCTGTGTGCAAATTGTCTCCTGCTTTCCCTGCATGATAGCAATAACTAAACATAAGTAATATTTATAGGCTGTAAGGAGTCTTGGGGGCGTACTAAAAGGGACACAGAAAACACTACAAAGGTTTTTTTTTACTGACAAGATTAAGCCATCTAGTCTCCTTCCTCTGAATTTCTTTCTCTCAACTTCTCTAATCTTTAAAGCTACTAGCTCCAGACTCCTTAATTAAGTTTTCGGGCATCACGCCAATATCTCTTCCTTTTAAGCCAATCCTATGGTTTCCGCACTAGCAGGTTGTTTAACTGAAAAGCAAAAAAAAATTGAAAATCTGAAATAAAAACAGAAAATGTTAAGAGTTACTCAGCAGGTCAGGCGGCATCCATGGAGCGAGAAACAGAGTTAACCTTTAAGTCAATAACACAACAGAAGGGTTATCTGATGAATTGTCAATGACCTGATAAATTAATTGTTTCTCTCTTCACAGCGACTGCCTGCCCTACTGAGTTTCTTCAGCATTTTTTTTACATTATAATTAACCCCAATTTGTCTGCCAAAACTATTGGCAAGGATACTGAATCCCACCTGTGTCAATGTACATGAAGTATTCAATTTGTGTTTGTAAATAAATCTCCTTAGTTCCCATGAAATCTGGGCTCCCTGAAACATGATATCTATAAGTTTCCGGGAATGGCTTCTTAATGTCACTACAGAGTCTGGTTGAGCATAGGGTTCCTGCAGCAACAGAACCTGCAGAGGAGCAGCCTCTGATTTATGGGGATGCTCAGAAGCAGCAACATGCTGTTGGAAAATGGAACAGTCAAGCTACAGTGTCCTGATGGAAGAAAGTCTGAAAAGATGCATGCTTATATAATTAGTTCAAAATGAAGAAGATTATTCAATCTGATGTATCAGGAAGGAAAGTTAAACCAGACTTCTAGCAGAGATATTTTTCTAAGTTTTATTTACTTTGCTAGTGGCACACGGGGAAGTACATTTGTTTTGATCCCATCATTTCCATTCAGCACCAATCAAAGATGGTATCCTGAGTGAGAGTCACAGTTCATTTTTCTTGCAATTTTTGGCCTGGTTTAGTAACAGCAGATCTGCTGCAGGGGATGAGAACTTTCTCAGGTTTTGAGCCGAATGAAGCCAGCGTAAAATTCTCAACAGCAGCTGGAAGTACTATCGTGGGCTACTTTTGTCCATTTGACACAAAATGTCCAGTTAGATTTCTGATTGAAGCATCAATTTCAGCACATCCAGCCCCAACGTCCTGTCACAACGATGACCTGTTGACAAGGCATGGCCTGGTGTGATGTGGAGCTATACAGATGAGGAAGCCCCAATCTCTGATCATCAAGCTGTGTTTGGTTATCTGGCTATAGTTGCAACTGGAACATTAAAATTGTATGTGGTGAGTTAGAGAAATGAACAATAAAAGAATTCCCATGCTATTCTACTGAGAGACAGAAAAGAGATTGAGTTTTATTTTTTCTGTCTTTTTCTTGTTTCATTCATGATATTCTATTGTACATGTATATTGACATGAGGATATTCACTAATGAATATTCAATATTCAATTCCATTGTCAACCTCTCTGCAAATGAAGCAGCTCGTGCCAGCATTACCACAAGACCTATACAGCATGAAGGCATGGATTGATGAGTGGCAAATAAAATACATTCCATGAGAGTGCCAAGCCATGATCACTGCCAGTGAAAGAGACTCCAACCATTTGCAATCGACATTCAATGGTATTAATGTCAATGAGTTCCCAAACATCGACATCTTGATGGAATACCAGAAACTCAATTGGACAGCCATATTAATATGTTAGCTGAAAGAGCAGATCAGAAACTCATCACCTGACAGCCCAAAGCTTTTTCATCATTTACAGGGTACAAGTCAGAAGTACAATTGATTATTCTTCACTTGTTCAATTAGTACAGTCTCAACAACAGTCAAGATGCTCGACTCATTCAAGACAAAGTAACCTGTTAAATTGGCACCACATCCACCACTGTAAATGTTCATTTCCTCTGCCACTGGCACACAGTGGTTACAGTGTGAATTGCAATTATGTTCCGAGGCAACTCCAACACCACCTTCCAAATCAGTGACATCTACCACCAAGAATGACAAGAGAACACCACCAGCTGCAGGTTTCCCTCCAAGTCCCACACCATACTGATTTGGAAAAATACCACCTTCATCACAACTGGGTCTGAAACATGGAACTTCCTACCCAGCAGTGGTTCAAGAAGGTAGCTCACCACAACCTTCGCAAGGAAGTTTGATGGAACATACTCTTTTTAAGGAAATGATTGAAGGAGATAACGTTGATGCAGTGAGAAGCAGAATTGATTGTAAAATTATGTATGAACATTTTGAATGTGTCACTCACTTCTTTCCAGCAGCGAGATATTTGAAACAAAAGCAGAAAATGCTGGAAACACTGAGCAGTTCAGACAGCATCTGTGGAGAGGGACACAAGAATCAACATTTCAGATTGAAGGCCCTTTCTCAGATGTTTCTTGGGGGTATTTCTGGGATATTTCTTGATTTTTGCTTCTGTTGTGGATTAACAAATAGAGATCACTTTGGATTGGTCAACAGCTTCATTATTATGTATTGTGCCCATCAGGATGGTACAGGGAGAAGTAGATATTTAACTTTGTATGAGACATGTGAGATCTTGTGAGACTGATGCAAAGGTGTTTGTGTCTACAATGAGATGAAACAAGGAAAAGCTATATAGTTTTTTATACATCAAGTTTGAATATTGCAGATCAGGCAAGGACTGATGATAGTCAGCACGGCTTTGTGCATGGGAAATAGTGTCTCTTGAATTTGATTGTGCTTTTTGAAGAAGTGACCAAGAGGATTGATGAGGACAGGGCAGCAGGTGTTATCTACATGGACTTTAGCAAGACCTCCAACAAGGTTCCATATGGTAGATTGGTCTGGAAGGTGGGATCTGAGTTAGCTAGCCAGTTGGATACAAAATTGGCTTGGTGGAGGGAGACAGTGTGTGGTACTGGAGGGTTAATTTTCCATGTTGGAGGCATTTGATTAGCAATGTGCCACAGGGATCAGTCTGGGTCCACTGTTGTTTATCATCTATGTTAACAATTTGGATGGGAGTGTAGTTGGAAAGATTACTAAGTTTTCAGATGACACCAAAGTTGGTGGTAGAGTGGACAATGGAAAAAGGTTATCTAAGATTACAACAGGATCTAGATCAACTGGGAAAGTGGGCTAACGAATGGCAGATGGAATTTAACTCAGACAAGTGTGAAGTGTTGTATTTTGCCAAGTTAAACTAGGCCATGACTTGCACAGTAAATGGCTGTGCCCTGGAGAATGTTGTAGAACAGCGAGACCTAGGAGTACAAGAATATAATTCCCTGAAAGGTTGGTAGGGTGGTGAAGAAGGCATTTGGCATGTTTGCCTTCATCGGTCAAGGCATTGAAAACAACAGTTGAGGCATCTTATTATAGCAGTAAAAGATGTTGGAGATACCACACTTGGAATATTGCATGCGGTTCTGGTCTCCTAGATATAAAAGGAATGTCATAAAGCTGGAAAGGTTGCAGAAAATATTCACAAGGATGTTACCGAGTGCAGTGCTTGAGTTCTAAGGAGAGACTGGATAGGCTGGGGCTTATTTTCTCTGAAGCACAGGAGGCCGAAAGGTGACCTTACTGAAGTAAATAAAATCATGAGGGGCGTAGATAAGGTAAATGTTCACGGTCTTTTTCCAAGGATAGTGGAGTCTAAAATTAGAGGGCATAGATGTAAGGCAAAAGGGGAAAGATCTAAAGGGGTTCTGAGGGCTATCTTTTTAACACAGAGGGTGGTGGGTATATGGAACAAGCTGCCAGAAGAAGTCGGAGAGGCAGGGACAATTACAATGCTTAAGACATAAAGATATTTGGGCATGTTTATGGATGGGAAAGGTTTAGGGGGATATGGGACAAATGCAGGCAAATGGAACTAGCTCAGGTAGGCAATTTGGTTGGCATGGATGAGTTGGGCCCAAGGGCCTGTTTCTGTGCTGTATTACTTGATGACACTAATTGAGTTTTTGTTAACATTTATTCATGAGCATCCAGTTATTGTCCAGCTCCGATTATCTTCTGATCTAAGTTGCATGCTCACGCACAGCAGAGGTAGTTATGAATCTTATAACCCTTACATTGACCAGACCAGATAAAGAAAGCAGATTTCCTTCTGTGAAGAGCATTGGTCAACCAAATGGATTTTTTAGACAATTCTGCTGAGTGCATTTTAGCAATGTCATGGTTACCAACTTTTTTAATCAATTTAATTACATCGACTGCCACAACAGGCAGTAGTCTTGATCTCCAGGTACAGTTCTGTGATTTATTTGCATTCCTGAGGTACCCAAGATGTAACTGCATAGGGATCTGCAAATGCTCTGTGCAACTCTCACTGGACAATAGATTATTCAGGGTCAAATGGATAGAGTGCATGCTCTGCCAAGTCCGTGAGGCTTGAATAATTGTTGGACATAGAGATTACTGAGAATTTGTGTTCCTCACAATAGCTAGGGAATGACTGGCAAAAGTTGTCCTTTATTTGCCATCATTAGACTGTTTATCTGCAGCACAAATTAACCATTAAGAAGAACTGCAGCTTTACAAGCATAGCTTCAATAATCCAGCAGATTCAGGAAATAAAGGTGGAGCAGCAGTAGACTTGTGTTCAGTCCCACGTCTGAACAAGTTTTTTAAAATGCCAGAACTTTTTAATCCTCTCATTGAAAAGGCATACATTTCTATAATGCCTTTATATCACCTTCAGGACATCCCAAAACTGTTTCCGTGAGGTAAAGCACTTTTTGATTTGCAGTCACTGTTGTAAAGCATGAAATGTGAAAGTGAGCTGATGCTCCCTCCCACAAGCACTGTGATAATGACTAGATGATTTGATTTGGAAATATTGATTGAGCATTATTAATGGGTCAAGGAGGCAGGGAGAAAGTCCCTGTTCTGTAGATAATTTCATGGGCACTTTTACTTTCACAAGGCAGGGCATGTGAGGACTCGAGACAACATTCTCAAACAAAGATATCACCATTGACAAAGCAGGATTTCTCCAGTACTACGCTAGTGTATTATACTCAGCTTTTGTGTTTGGAGCTCTTGAATGTGATTGATTCTATTCTATTCAGTAGTCAATATTGGAGATCTTGCATGTGACTGTGTCCTAGAAGCAAAAGTTAACGACAATCTACTTAATCTTATCTGCCACTGCAGCAACCTGAGGCCTTATTGCAACAACAGATTTCATGCATCAGCCAATCCCAAAAAAGTTGGCATGCCAAAGGTCACATCACTGTTGGTTCTGAATATTGAATGAGATATCAATTAACCTGTCTGCATTACTTGCCTTGAGATATTGGACACATAGACAAAGAGGTCTCATGTATCAGAGAAATGAAATTTTCTTCAGGTTACCAAAGAAGATAAGATACCTTTATTAGTCCCATGTACATTGAAACACACAGTGAAATGCATCTTTTTGCGTGGTGTTCTGGGGGCAGCCCACAAGTGTCACCGTGCTTCCACTGCCAACATAGCATGCCCACAATGTCCTAACCCGTACATCTCTGGAATGTGGGAGGAAACCAGAGCACCTGGAGGAAATCAACACAGACACGAGGAGAACGTACAATCTCCTTACAGACAGTGTCCTGATTTAGACCCAAGTTGCTGGCACTGTAAAGCGTTATGCTAACCACTACACTACCGTGCAAGAACGGATGTCTTTGAGTTTTCATTGAACCAGGGGCTCCTCTTCCCAGTGTGTGTTAAATATTTCTCCTCCATGTACATGAGTCTGAAACAAAGTAAATCACCATTGGGAGGTTATGCTAATTGTATTTGTGTTTGTTTGAGGAGGTTCTTGTAACATTAATATTTTTCTATACAAACGACAGCACCAAGAGACAACCTTTGTTTAAAAAAAAAGCTTCTATTTTTATTAAGAATCTGACTGCTCTACCCCATCAGGAAATAAATATATAAATTAAAAAGAAGTAATTTTCATGTATTTAATATTGAGTGGAAGTGATTTGATTCAAAATGCTTATTTTGTGTGGTCAACTAATTTTAAATTGGATTGATCCGAGTGCTCCAAGTTACACCCTTAAATATATTATCAGAGTATTTTTTTTATTCCAAAAGAGGATCTGTTCTAATAACAGTGACTAATTCTGGTGGCTCTGGGCAACACTTGTTTGATTAATATGCAAGATTTGAGTGGAAATTGAGCTGAATGATCACTTCTGAGAACTAGTGCAATTTGTAACTGCCACTGCATGTTGTTCTCTTGAATACTCCATGCATCTTGCTAAACACACTTGAGGTGAAATCAGACTTGCCACTGGGATATATTAGAAAGTCAGGCCTTCCAATTTCCCAACCCTAAAACCTGGCATTGCATGACAGGAAAGATGTGCACAGAAAGCTCCCACAGGAATGTGATCATGACTTCATGGTCTCTTTTTTTTAAAGATTTTGGCTGAAGGATAAAAATAAGCCATGAAGACAAAGAGAACATACCTGTCTTTAGCGTGGCCTTGGAGTTCCCTTCCTTCCTTGGAGGGAAAGAGAGACAAGCACAAAAATGCACTGATAAATGGGGCAAGCTGACAGAGGAGAAAATGTTTGGACAACATGAACCCTATCATTTTCCCCTCCCCAATTCACCCCATGCTACTTCCATGAGGTCACCGGCATGGATGAGGGGCCTAGTAGAAATGCAAGATGGAGCATCTTGCTATGGGTGCATTATGATTATGTTCATTCTGGAGACCTTGACTGATGATCAGGAGTCACAAGTTCAAATTCCACCAAATTCCACCTAAGTCATTTAAATTTAGGTCAGACTTTATTGTTCAATTACCTAGAAGTAGTGACTGTGAAAGCTGAGGTTAACATTAAAAAAACCCAAATTGTTCATTATTGTGGTTTGGAGAATGGAATCTGTTGGCATCATCACCTCAATACATGACAACAGACCCAGACCTAGACTCATACCAATATGATTGACACTTAAGTACCCTCTGAAGTGGCAAATTGCTCAGTTCAAGAGCAAATAGGGATGAGCATTAAATAGCAGACATAAATGAATGAACTAAAAAGAAATCCAAAAAGGATTGGTGTAGAAACATCAGAAGTTAGTGACTTATTTCCAGGGCAGCAGTGCAAGCAACCTTGGAGAAATAAATCATAGAGAGATATGGCACATATTGAGCAATTTTTTTAAAAACTGGGTGAGTTCGTGGATTTGTGAACAGTTGAAACATGCACCAGCTGTTTCAATGAATGTCATTTCCTCCAGAAATTTGAATCCAGTACTGCGGGTTGCAATTGTACCTTTCTTTAAAATTAAGCATTGAAAGTTAGATACAAGAGACTTTTTAAGAAATAGTCTTTTGCCCCATTTTTAACACTTGTAAATATGGACAGTATGGAAGTAACTTCCATAGAATATCCAACCAAAGCTGATGAAAGCATTGACGCTGTAGTGACTCCTGCATTATGATGCTCGTCAGTAAGCTCTGCTCCTCCCCTGATTCACATTGGCTGTTGCTTCCTGCTGCAGTTCCTGTGCTCACGTCCCAGCTTGGGTCGCAATATTGTCATTGCTCATCTGTGGCCCTGACCCAATCCTTTGGATTGTGGCTTGCTATCTTTTCCCACCCACTCCTTCCACATTGTGCACTACAATCAGCAGATGATTGGGAGAATGGGAGGCAAGTCAGCCAGAGCCGAATAGTTGTGCTATTCCCACGAGTAGCTGCTTCAAATCTGACCCACAGGAAATGCTAAATATAGAGTATAAATTTAGGGGCGGCACAGAAGCATAGCAGTTAGCGTGGCGCTATTACAATGCCAGCAATCGGGGTTCGATTCCTGACGCTGTCTGTAAGGAATTTGTATGTTCTCCCCGTGTCTGCGTGGGTTTCCTCCGGGTGCTCCAGTTTCCTCCCATATTCCAAAGACGTACGGGTAGGTTAATATGAGTTTAAAATGGGTGGCGCGAACTCGCTGGGCTGAAAGAGTCTGTTAACACGCTGTAAATAAAATTAAATTTGTTTTTTTAATTTAAAGAATAAAAGTATCCATGGAGATTCACAAATGAAGATGCTTCTGGCACTGATGTCACTGCTGTTTTTCCTTAATTTACTTGTTTTTTGCTCCTCACCTCTTGTTCCATACGTTCAGTTTCACAGCAAGCCCTGTGTTGCTATTAACTTGTTAACCTAGACTGAAAGAAACATATAGACTGTGAAGCTTAAACAAGATGGATCAATGCTGCTGGTATGAGACAGTTTATTTTTCAACCATTTGTTTAGTTTTTAATAGGACACACATGCACAAAGAAGTGCCTCAAGCTTTAGATTTCTGTTACAGATCAAAAAATATGATGCGGTTCCCAGATAGAACCACAGAATGCATTTAATGCTGAAATTGTTTCAAGGTTTTAATCGTTAAATTTGTTAGAACATCTACATTATTTTGAAAGGAGACGGATTACAAGTTTAATATAACTCCTGGTAAATAGTTATTCTTTTCCCATGATGGCAGATTGTTATTAGCTTGCTTTACGTGCTACGTCTTGCTTCATTTACTTTGGGATTTGGGTTAGTTAGTACTGGTTGGGTTCATATATTGTAGCAGCAAGCACCTGCTGGTGAAGAGAAAATCCACTACCCCAGCATGGAAATTGTGCCTGTATAAAAATTTTAGAAAAAACAAAATTTAGGTTAAAGTAACTTTGCCCTGGCTTGACTTGAAGTTGTACATTCTTGTTCACAGACTGGAAAGACTTAATGCATAAAACTTTTGGATTAGGTTTGGGATCATGAAATAGCATCAACAAACAGGGTTGATGTGGCACTGCATCACTGAAATTGTGTTGCACTGACGAGGTCCCACTTTAAGGATGGACCTGCAAACTGAGCCCCTCACCACCCCCCCCCCCCCAGACAGATGTAAAAGCTCCATGGCAACATTCCAAAGAAGTGTTGAGTATTTTTTCCCTGGTGCCTTAGGCAGTATTTATCCTTCAGTAATGCCAGGAAGTAGCTTCACTTGGTCACTTTCACATTGCTGCTTATGAGAATTTGTTGGACAAATCGTATTCCACAGTTCCCATGCCACGAGTCACCACACTTCACAAGTGTAAAGTCATTTAGGACATTCTGACAGTGTGAAAAGTGACACATAAAGTCTTTCTATTCTATTCTGCACAAAAAAACTGAATTTGTTAAACTTTATGAACTGACTCAAATCAAATTCACAACTTGTCATTTTCATCAAAAGATTGATCAGGTTTCTTGCCTAAATCAATTCCTGTTTGGTCTATGTGGGTGACATTCTTGTCTGAGTCAACAATATGTAGCCTCAAGATCTAATCTGAGATATGGAAATAATTAGACTTACACAAGTACAGAAAATGTGCTGGATGATGTGCCGTTTTTAAAATAAGAACACCACATTGAAGGATCTGTGTTACATAAGAATATAGGAAAATAGAAGCAGGAGTAGGCCATTCGGCCCCTCAAGTCTGCCCCTCCATTCAGTATGGTCATGGCTGATCGGTAATTAGTTTATCATTGTCACGTACCGGGATATAGAGAAAAGCTTTGTTTTGCATACCATCCAGACAAATCATTCCAAATACAAGTACATCAAGATTGTACAAAGGGAAAATCAATAACAGAATGCAGAATACAGTGTTGCATTTACAGAGTGCAGTGCAGGTAGACCAATAAGGTGCAAGGGCCATGATGAGGTAGACTGAGAGATCAAGGGTTCATCTTTATCGT
>JARFYF010000112.1:85870563-85885706 GCA_030265395.1 Rhina ancylostomus | reverse complement strand
AATACTCTGCCTGAAACAGTAGCCAGCTGACTGAATTCTTGTTGACGTGTCAAGTCTGATCCACATTAACAGACAGCACTTAGCCAGATTGTGTTACTTAATTATAGCTTTTATATTCAGTAATATACATTGGAAGACAATATTAATGCAATCCAGATGATCCAGTGCATAAAGACAGTGTGAGTTATGCAGACAAGAAAGGTGCCATGCTGGATACCTAACCGTTGCTGAGAGAAGATGATCTTGGCCAGAAATGTGGAGGGTTGCGAGAAGGGCTGGGGAGATTTCAGACAAATCTAAAAGTGCACCAATTCCAGACATCCTGTGAAAATCTCTTACTGTTTACAGTAGAATTCCAAAATGGCAACTAGCGTTATTGGCAAGCTCCTGTCTGTCCATCATATTCCGTGTGAGTTGAAGAGAGAAGTTCAGAGATTCTGTGGGTGGGCATGGACTTAAGCCCATTGAGACTGAAGGAATCACTGACTCTCTTCCAATATGTCCAAATGGATCAGGTTTTTCCCACCTCTGTTCTCCTAATGACAAGACTTGGAAATGTAAGGGAATCTGTCTGATAGATGAATGGTGTTGTGAAGGATTTAAGTGACTCAGAGGAGGGGGTGATTGAATAGCTTTTAGAGCAAGGCACTCCCAAAAGAGTGAATGAATGTGTATGGGGTAATAATGTAATGATAGCAATAGATTAACTAAGGGAAGGGTCCTGACCTGAAATGTTGACCACTTGCTTTTCTCCACAGATGCTGCCTGGCCTGCTGAGTTCCTCCAGCATCACAGAGTTTCCCATTTACAGTGTGTTCCCATTTATCATAGTTTGAAAAATTTCCAATTCTGAATTGCTGTGTTTGAGCTGACAGGACTTTTAGTTTATTTTTTCCCCCCCCAAATGTAATATTATAATTATTGCTTGCAGATGGCAGTTGTCCACCTCCAGGGTCATGACTCAGTCATTCAAGTTAAACAAGGTAAGACTTAAATTCAAGAAATTATAGTATTAGTAACAGTTGAAAGCAGTCGGCTAATACAAAGCAACTCACACGCAAAAAAGACACCCATGATCTTTCTTCATTTTGTCATTTCAACAAACTAATCCAGTTTATAAACAGAAAATCAGATCATTGAATAATTTTTTGCCCTGGTACAGTCTCATGTAGTTGCTACTAAATAGCGATATGATATCCCCCCGCATTTCTCTCTGAAATGTTGTATTGTCGCACACACAGGGTTAAAATACCATCCTCTGTGCAGAATATAATAGGCATACTGACCTCTGCTTCTAACATTCAGTTCTATCCAGTTCAATGCAACCAAATATTGCACAGTGTTAATGTGTTTTTATATAGGGTACTTAGGCCACCCATTGAAGTGCATCTGGAATTTTACTCTGTCTCTTTTCTATAGAGGCTGACTAGTAAGTTCTTATTGAGGACAATAGCATGAACATCCCCAATGAGCACAAAGTCCATAAGTAACTAAAAACATCAAACAGTCTATTCTCTTCGCTCTCTAAATGTATTTCTTTATGAAGCAAGCTTTATATTTCAATGATAGCTCACATTTATATAGGGCATTCAACATAGAGCACAAGAGAGACAGAGAATTACAGTACCAAATGAAAGGAGGAATGGGTGTTATGGGGAAAAGAGACTGTTCATTAGAGCATAACTAGTCATTACCAACATCAATGCTGCATCAGAGACCCTTCCCATCCACCCAACATATTCTGGTCTGTTGTTTGTCCCTCCCTCCATTAATGCTTCTGCCAAGCCAACTCTCTAGCCTGCCACTGTAAGACCCTGTTACAAGTCTACCTCTTAGCAAAAACCTTTAGTCGCTCCATCTTCTTTGGCTCAGCATCTATTTGTCAGTTTGTGGCTCTTTGATGTAAATTAGGAATATTTTCAACATTAAGATTGTTGTATGAATGCAAGCCTCCTGAACACTGAACCTTTCAAAAGCAAGGTGCTCTTAGACTACTCCAAAGTTAATCCATTTGGCAGGTTAGTTAAATAAACATAGATTAATATTTCTGGTTACTACATGTAGTTTGTTTGCATTGATTGTCATTGTGATGTATCATTTGGTGACAAAGCTAGGGATCTCTCTGAAGCAGGTAATGGCTGCTTAGCAAATGGAATGCATTCTCTTTGAAACTAGTATGAAATGAGTACATTGGACTGAATAGGATTTAATCCCTAGCCACATTACATTGATCGCAAATCTCTAGAGTTATCCCTGCACGTCAAAAGTAAATCTTCCTAAACTACTGCGGTGGATAATTATACAATTAAAAATGAGAAGCATAAAGATGGTAGATTTTTATTAAGCATAATCCATATAACTATTATAATACACCTATCACTAATCAAGAGAACTGATGTACAATGGGAATGAAGAATGCTAATCCTAAAGTAGAGGCATCCAAGTTAAACAGCTAGCTCATTCTCTTCTGCAAAACTAATGGTGAGTTTAATGACTTTCACTGTTGGCAATATGTAAACTATTAACTATCCAGTGACGTGGTGTGAAGAGAGAAGCAGTGAATTATGAAGCCTTTACAGGGTACTGAGTGAACTTCAGCATCTTTGCGTTAGTCTCACAAAAACTGACATATCTCCACCTGTGGCTTTCATCAAATTCTTGCATTTCACTAGTATTCTTGCTAGTGAAGCTCACCACTTAAAAAAAAGTTGGGGCTGCTAGTTATTAGTGTAAATGGGGAGGTTTGTATTCCTGATTCTGATCTCATTGTGATCAACAGTGTTTCTCCCTAACTATTGTTCATTGTGGACCCTGGTGACCCTCCAAGCTCAGTGCACCATTATTAGGTCACACTTCCATGAGCTCACATTTCAAGTAGAAAGGCGAGGGCAAAAGTTGACTCGCGGCATGCCACAAGATGCCTTCCTCCATTTTCTGGTAACTATCATGTTGCTGCTTAGAGTCATAGAGTCATACAGCACAGAAACAGGCCCTTCAACCAAATTGGCCCATGACAACCAAGGTGCCATCTAAGCTAGTCCCAGTTGTCCGCATTTGGCCTGTATCCCTCTGAACCTTATCTGTGTACTTATCTAAATGTCTTTTAAATGTTGTTATTGTAACAACATTTGGTTATTGTTCAGAGTGGTGAGACCTTCCAGAACAATGAGTTTGGTCTAGCAAGAAGATATCAGAATGAAGGATGGGGATGCAGCAAAGTTGGTACAGTTGGCTTGTGTAAATTTCCATAATAATTCACAGACATACCACAGAGTATGCTATACTGACACCAGTGTCTCTCTCTCTCTCTTCTGATCCCTGATTCTGCTGGTGTTTGATCCACCACTTTGAACCATTCCAGTCATGGGATATCCTCTGTCATGAGACCATCATGGTCCTATAACTCTAGCCTTTTCTTCCTTAAACCAATATTCATTCATTAAGGAAGAAGCCCTTGAAGCTTACTAAATCTGCACTCCAGAGCAAATTAAATAAGCATCTGTTCTTAACGGGTGAAATCACTCCTGTTCTTTGCTCTTTGTAGCATTAAGGAAACTAGTTCAAGAATACAAGGCACATTATGAGACCGGAGTTTAGAGTTTTTCAGAGCCTGCAAAGTCACAGCATGAGCATTTTGTTTGTGAGCCTATCAGGAGGTGGAACTATAGTGGTGAAAGAAGTACAGTGCTCCAGGTTTTTGAGGGTCAAAGGCATTCTGTCTGCTTTGCTAACACAGTGCATGCAGGCATGTCAGATAAGGCCCGGGCCATGGCTTGATCCGGAATTGGTCACAGAAGGACTGTACTGGGGGTTGGAGAATCCTGAACCGGAAGGAAAATTGAGACATTAGGGGCTACCTGAGGACAATAGTGGTGAAAGTGGGTTTGGGCAGACAGGAGTTTTGTGAATGAAGGGGCAAAGCAAGAGTTGTAACTTTGGAGAGGTGAGAGTTGCCACAATGGGGAGGCACCACAGAGAGCAAGGAAAATAAATAAATAAATCATTAGACGTCACTTACAACACCTAGAGCAAGTGCATGGAGGAGTCCAGAAGGAAAGTTATGGATTTACCCATCCACACTATAAGTTGGTGATTTTTGTTTGTTTTATTCTTCATGGAAATTGGGTTACTTGCTGCCCAAGGGCACTCAGTTCCCAGTAGGATTTCCTAAATCTCTGTTGTGATGGCAGGAGTGGAGAGAGGTGTGCTCTAGGACAAACCTTAGGAGATAAGGAATGCTTTCCCAAAGGGATAATTTCAAAGTACGCCAGACAGGAAGAATACCCAGTGTGTTTTTCCCTCCTGGAGGACACAGATGACTGCTGCATTCAAACCCTGGGATTAGGAGAAGGTATAAGCTGTGCAGCTGCTTTCCTCGAGGGTAACTGGGCAATTATTCTCTGCACATAGCATTTGACAAAATTGAGAGCAGTATGTGTGCCCAGATGTCCGATTTCATTGCTGCGTGCACCAACTAGACAGAACGATTCAGTAATTTAGTCACTTTGGTCACACTGGAAATCTGAAATCAAGACAGAAAATGCTAAAGATGTTCAGCAGGTCATGTAGAAAGGAGAGAACAAAACAAGGCCAGTGACCTTTCATTAGCCACTAACAAACTCTCTCCACCAATCCAATGTAGTGTTTCTGCGTTATCTAGATCTTTAAAAAAATAGACAATGCTAGAAGCACAGAGCAGGTCAGATACAGCTGTGGAAACAGAGCTAATCTTTCAGGTTAACAACACTTCATCAGATAGTTTTCCCATAGACGTTCCATCACCCATGGAGTGATTCCAGCATTTTCTGTTTGTTTCAGATTTCTGCAACTTTTTGATTTTTATTTACAAAATAAAAGTTTGATTAAAACAAAATATGAAGGTTTTGAGCGCAAGTGCAACCAGTTTTGATAGCTCATCCACTGCTACCCACCCATGGAAGATTCTTCCCCCACACCTTCCTCTCTACTCACACCCTCAAAGATCTGAGGACTGCTTTATTGTGCCTTAAGTTGACTTTACAGTTCCAGTCCCCTAAAACAAGTGATACAAGTCAGTATTAAAACAAAATTTAAAAAAAAATTTTTAAATCTTAAATTTTTTTAGATTTTAAATTTTATAGTTTTATTTACAGTGTGGTAACAGGCCTTTCCGTCCCAACGAGTCCGTTCCGCCCATTTTAAACCCCAAATTAACCTACCATACATCTTTAGAATGTGGGAGGAGACCGGAGCACCTGGAGAAAAGCCATGCAGACATGGGAGAACGTACAAACTCCTTACAGACAGTGATAGGAATCGAATCCCGATCGCTAACCGCTACACTTCATTTTCTAACTCTCGTCACCACCCTTCAAATTAATCTCTGTTCATATTACAACCTGATAGAAGCATGGGCCAAATCTGATCCAAGCCATCAGACATGGGTTCTAAGAGATATGCTGTTCGTGGCCAGATGTGAATTTGACGCAGCAGTGGATAATTTCAACATGCCTGTTGTCGAGCTTATGGTTTCTTTTGTGTTATTGAAGGCATAAACAAACGAACAGAGGTAAACTATAACTAGAAACTGGCTAATTATGGCTCTTTTTTTGGTATCTTCTATACCCCACCAGGACCTTTCTGCAAACTCATCTCCTACCTCCAAGGTATATAGGGACCATTTTCTTTAGTGGCAGCCATCTTCCTCAGGGGCTTGCACCTCAATGCAATGTGCCCCATCCAACGATGGCTATAACAGCTCGCCACCCTGACCAGGCACTTTTAGACAGAGTGTTTCCCATAACTTTCATGGTTAAGATTTATCTTTTCTGCAATCACCTGACATGCAGTCTTCCCTTTTCCGATAAAATAATCGACTGGTCCCCCCTTCCCCCAGTCAAACACTTAGCATCCACATGACTCATCTGCAAGGGGGAAGACCATGCCACCATTACCACCTCTGTGGACTTGTTCCCTGCTCACACCTTGAACTTGTATCCTGAGTAAACCTTGCTCAGGTTTCCAAATGCCATCTCCATAAGATACAGGAGCAGAATTGGGCTATTCTGCCCATCAAGTCTGCTCCGTCATTCAATCATGGCTGATTTTTTTCAACCTCATTGTCCTGCTGTAACCCTTGACCCCCCTTACCAATCAAGAACCTATCTCTGCCTTAAATACACCTAATGACTTGACCTCCACAGCCGTCTGTGGCAATGAATTCCACAGATTCACCACCCTCTGGCTGAAGACATGCCTCCTCATCTCAGTTTAAAAGGGATATTCCTTTATTCTGAGGCTCTGCCTTTCGATCCTAGACACACCTCCTCATGGAAACATCCTCTCTACGTCCACTCTATCCAGGCCTTTCAGTATACAGCACCTCCATGCTCCCCAGAAACATTAGGTCCACTACATTCATTTCACCCAAAATGTCCTCATCTACCAAGTGGCATGCTAAGAAATCATATTGCACTGATCTTAAAAACATCTGGAATTTGAACTTTCGTTGATGGTTTTTACTCAACCACATTTTGCTAACTGTTTCCTCTGATCCCATGCAGTACGTGCCAAACTTGTAACTCTAAATTCTCCAGTGGTGTCAGATTAAAATATCCCATCAAGGTTTTTAAACTATGTTCTCATGTGGTACTAATGTCCTTCAGGGGAGGAAATCTTTCATCCTTCAAGGATAAGTTCTTGGCCCTCAATTATCTACAATCTATGTTCATGACCTGGACGAGGAAGCAGAGAGTCAGATATCCAAGTCTGCAGATGACACAGAAGTAGGTGGGAAGGCATGTTTAGGACTTTGCAAATGGATACTGATATAGTGAATGAGTGGGAGAAAACAAACAGAATTTATTATAGAAAAGTGCAAGGTCATGCATTATGGTAATCTAAAGGCAGATTATTATCTAAATGGAGAGAGGTTGCAGATGAAGTACAGAGGAAGAGATGCTCTTATGCGTGAATTGCAAAAAGATAGCAGGCAGGTGCAGCAAGTGATTAGAAAGGCAAATGGCATGTTGGCTTTTATTACTAGGGGCTTGGGAGTTTAGAAATAGAGAACTATTGTTACAATTGTACATGGCACTAGTGAGACCACACTTGGAGTACTATGAAAAGTTTGGTCCCATTATTAGAGAAGATATACTGGCATTAGGGACAGTCAAAAAGAGATTCACTAGGCTGATTCAGGGATAAGAAGGTTGACCTATCACGAGTAGCTAAAGAAATCAGAGTCTACATTCCTTAGAGTTTAGAAGAAGGAGGGGGTGCTCTGAAACATACAGTATCCTGAAAAATAAGACCACAGAAAATACCCAAAAGGTCAGGCAGCTTATGTGGAGAGAGAAAAACAGAGTTAACATTTCAGATCACTGGACATTTGACCCTTTATGAACAGATGAATTTCATTGCAGTGTGCATGAGTCATTCAATTTTTGGCCATTAAACCATTGTTTAGATCAATGTTAGTTTCTTTGTTTTAGAACTTCTCTGAATATTTTTCCATGTATTGAGTGACTGCCCTTCTCACGATGAGATCTCATAGGTGGTATTCTGGCTGACTGGGTCCGATCTTCGCTGAATCATAAGGTCTTCCGGTTACACAGCCGAAGTGGACAGTTGGAGGTACTTGTGGATGGCACCTACTTCATCTATAGTCAGGTAGAAGTGAGTACGGTCTTGGACCTAATGACTAGTTGCGGGCGGGTGCTGGGGTGGGTGGTGGACATGGGTGTATGTGTGTGGGTAGGATTTGGTGGTTGTCATTAGTTTTGTGTTCACGTTGCTAGTTCAGGTAAATTCATCCTATCCTGTCATTCCAACTTGGAAGGTGTCGTGGTTACTGTCTCTCATCAATTTCTATTTATTCAGCAAATCAGTTTACTTCCCATATCATTATTGAATTAAATTTCTCATTGGATCAAATAAATTCCAAGGATTTTTTTTTAAAGTTCACCCATATTTTATGACGATATTCTTTCCCATTCAGTTGCTATTGTAAAACCCCAGTGGATTTCAACTGTGGAGAACATAAGGAGTTTATACGTTCTCCCATGTCTGCGTGGGTTTCCTCCAGGTGCTCAGTTTTCCTCCCACATTCTAAAAGACGTACGGGTAGGTTAATTTGGGGGTTTAAAATGGGTGGCTCGGACTTGTTGGGCTGGAAGTGCCTGTTACCACGCTGTAAATCAAAAAAAAAAATCCTGAACTGTCTAAAACTTATACCCAGCAAATACACAGCATATCACTGATATAGGAACATACAACCAGGCTCAGGAGTGGGCCACTCACCATCTCAAGCTTTCTCTGCCAGTTAATAAGATCCTGGCTGATCTGAATGTCTCAATTGCACATTCCCAACTACCTCTGGTAACTTTTTGCCCCTTTGCTTCTCAAGAATCTACGTAACTCTGCCTTCAAAATTTTCAAGGAGTCTGCGTCCACAATCCTTTGAAGAAGTGGCCCAAAGTCTCAGGATTCCCTAAGAGGAAAAAAATGCCACATCTATGTCTTAATTGAATAATATCTTAACTTTTAATCAGTCTTATACATCCACATATAATAGTCAATCCACAGCTAAGTGATGCTTGGAAAATTCAGAGTTCTTCCATCCCCACCAACAGTTGCCTGTCGAACTGCACTTTCCCCACGTAACTGCAGGAAATGCAATAACTGTCCTTTCCCCTCTTCCCATCCCACCATCCAGGGACCCAACCAGTCTTTCCAGGTGAAGCAGTGATTTACTCAGGCTTCTGCTGATCTAGTGTATTGCATTCAGTGTTCACAATGTGGTCTCCTCTACGTCAAGTGCAGATCAGGTGATTGCTTTGTGGAACACCTGCATTCATTCAGCAGAGGTGACCTCGAGGTTCCTACTGCCTGCCACTTTAATTGTCTACTACTCCGCTGATACATCTCTCTGGAGCCTCCTGTGATCTTATAATGAGACCCAGTACAAACATGAGGAACAGCACTTCTTCCATCTGGGCACGTTGCAGTCTTCTGGACTCTATATTGAATTCTACACCTTCAGAGAACTTTACATCAGAACTGGCTATTTTTACTGTAAATCATCCATCTTTGATATTGACTTTCTTCCCTCTCCTTATCCATTTGCAATGCCTCACACCTCTTTGTCACTAGTGACTGGCTCACTAACAACTTATCCCCATGGCAGCCCTGGCCTTCGCCCATCACCTTGCCCAATCCAAATCCTCCACCTCCCCCCACTTTCTCTGCATCTTAAAACTAACTTCTTTTCTCTCATTCCCAGCTCTAATGGAGAGAGTGGTGAGAAAACGGACCATACTATCAAGGGAATTAAATCACACGAGCCAACATATTTATACGGCAGGAATACAGAGCTGAGGTTACACTCTGCTCAGCCACAATCTTATAGAATGGAGAAAGAGGATTGAAGGATATAACAACAGAACACTTTGAAAAGAATGAAAGGATAGTGCAAAAGGCAACTTGGATTTATGAAAGATAACTCATATTTGGCTAATTAATGAGCTCATCAAGGATATACAAATGCAATAGGTAAGGGAGAACCAGTAAATGTGGTCTATTGGATACTCAGAAGGTTTTCAATAAGGTCCCACGTAGGAGGTTGGTCAACAAAGTTAGACTGTGTAGAGTTATCTGGATTTGCTGAGATAAATTCTTGAACACCAGCTAATCAAAATCTATATCAATGAATTGGCCAAGGGGACAGAATATCACATTTTCAAGTTTGTTAAAAGAGAGATGTGAAAAATGGAAAGAAAAGATGGTGCAAGGCAAAAGAATTTATATCGGAATAAGTAAGCAGCAAAAGAAAATACAGTGCAAGCTCTAAGTGGGAGAAGCAGAAAAATTATATGAAATTACAAAATAAAAATCCTGTCGATTTTGCAAACCTAAAATGCAAGCAGAACACTTGCTGAAAATGTTCATTCTCTGAAATAGTTGAACTCCGTATTGAGTGGGAAGACGAAGTGCTGTCCCTTGAACTTCCTTAGTATTTTGATGCTACAGTGTAGCTCGCCAAGGGGAGTGAGGAGTATCAGAGTGACAGGTGACTGGATATTCAGAGTCATGCTTCCTAAATGAATCGAAGTGTTTAGCAAAGCAGCCATCTTATCTACATTAAACCTCCCCGTTTAAATGAGACTATATGGTGAGTATCTCAAGCTATGGCGAGAGGGGAAAGATCTAAAAGGGACCTGAGGGGCAACTTCTTCATGCAGAGGGTGGTGCGTATATGGAACGAGCTGCCAGTTGATATGGTTGATACAGGTTGTTTGGGCAGGTACATGGATAGGAAAGGTTGAGGGATATGGGCTAAACAGGGGTAAATGGGACTAGTTTAGATGGGCATCTTGGTCAGCATGGACCAATTGGGCCAAAGGGCCTATTTCCATGCCATATGTCTCTCTGTGCTGATTTCAACCAAAACGGCTGCAGTGTTAATGCAGTACTCTTGTGCAGTGAAGGGTGAGGTGGGGCAGGATTCAGTGACCACTGCAAGGAAATATCTATGAGATGTGCTAAAATGGAGGCAAAATTAGTCCAGGCCCTGAGGCTCTGAACAGTGATATAGCCTGCCATATAACCATGCTAAACGAGGATAAATAATTGTCACCTGGCACTGAAGAGGCGTTGAGGCCTGGGTAGATCAGCCATGATGATATTGAATCAAGGAGCAGGCTTGCATGACCTCTGCTCCTATTTTCATGTGTTGATTACTACTCACATTTCTGGAACAGTGAGATTAAATGCTTTGAGGAGAAAAGGAAAAAAATCTAGGTGATAATTGCTTTTGGACATGAAGGTTGATTCCTGTCTAATAAAGATGCCAAACCATTATAATAGAGATCTGGTTTTGACAGAGTGAAATAGCTCACCACCAGAGGCTCAATTCAGTATTTTGTATCTGCTTGTCACAGTCAATAGCTCTGTTCACCCTAAACCATCTCTGTCCTTTAGGGATGGATTATTGTAATCCTGACTGAATGCCTTTGATAATTCAATACATGGTAATTCCAATGCAATACCTGTCCTTTATAAATCTGAAGTCATCTGAACCTGCCTCTGTCCTAAGAACAGAAAAATTAAGTGCAGGAGAAAGCAATCTGGCCCTTTAAGCATGCACTGCCATTCTTCAATATCATGGCTGACCTTTCAGTCCAGATCCAACTTCCTTTTATTTCTATAACCCTCATTTCTTTAATAGTTAGAAATCTTATGATCTCTGGTTTGAATGAACCCAATAACTGAGCATCCACAGCCCTCCAGGATAGAGAATTCCAAAGGTTCATCACCCCTCTATGTGAAGAAATTTCTCCTCACTCCGGTCCTAAATGGCCTACCTCTCATTCTGGGACTATACCTCCTTTTTCTAGATCCCTGAACCAGGGAAGACGTCCACCCTGTAGACCCCAGTAAAATGTTGTATGTTTCAATGAGATCTTCTCTCAGTCTTCTAAGCTCCAAGTATTCAGTCTAGTCCACTCAATCTCTCTTTGTAGGAGAAACCTGGAAGCAGTTTAATGAACCTTTGCTGCACTCCCTCTCGTAGAATTATATTGTGTGCTTTTTTTTAGATAAGACAACCAAAACTGCACAATACTCCAGGTGTAGTTTCACCAAGGCCTGAATAATTGCAATTAAATATCTTTACCAGTGTACCCAAATCCTTTCGCAAGAAAGGCCAACATACCATTTGCCTTCTTAATGGCTCACTGCACCCACGTTAGTTTTCAGTGATCTGTGCACAAGGACACATACGATCCTTTAAACACCAACATTTCCCAATCTCTCACCACTTAAAAAAATGTTCTGCTTTTCTGTTTAGTGCACCAAAGTGGATGGCCTCACATTTTTCCTGATGTTCCAGCCACTCACATAATTTGTCTATATCCTCTTGAAAGTACTTTACATTTCACTCCCTATTTACAATTCCACCTAGTTTTGTAGCAACATCAAACTTGGGGATCTGATCCCCTTAGCCAAATCACTGATGTAGACTGAATACCTGGGAACTCCAAGCACCTAAGCCTGTAGGTACCCCACTAATCATGGCCTGCCATCCTGACAGAGACTGTTTACTCTCACTCTTTGTTTTCTGCCTGTTAATAAATTATCTATAATTCCAATATATTACCCACAATTCCACGTTCTCCAGCTTTGTTGCCATGTGGGAACTTATCAAAAGCCTGCTGAAAGTTTAAACACACCACATCCACAGGTACTCCCTTATCTATTCTACTTCTCAACAAACTCCTGGAGATTAGTGAAACACGACTGGCCTTTCATAAATACAATGACTGACAGCAAAATCTTTTTCTGCCATCACCTCTCTGCTAGTTACCCTACAATGTACCTATTATGCAAAGCCTTAATTTTTACAATTTGCTCTGTAGTTTACAAATCCTTCTGTGCTCTCTCTTATCCTGTTAGAAATGTCCCTTAAACCCTAGGCCTTGTAGGATTTTTGTACCTCTGTTTCAAGCCTCTCCAATTCAAGTAAAGCTTGTTCATCTGCTTCATTTTCAAAACAGCTAACATAATCAAAGACCCCACCCACCCTGGACATTCTCTCTTCTCCCCTCTCCCATCAGGTAGAAGATACAAAAGCCCAAAACCACATGCCACCAGGCTCAAGGACAGCTTCTACTCCGCTATTATGAGACTATTGAGTGATTCCCCAGTATGATAAGATGGACTCTTGACCTCACAATCTACATTGTTATACTTCGCACCTTATTGTCTACCTGCACTGCACTTTCTCTGTAGCTGTTACACTTTATTCTGCATTCTGTTACTGTTTTAACCTTGTACTACCTGAAGGCACTGTGTAATGAATTGATCTGCATGAACGGTATGCAAGACAAGCTTTTCACTGTACCTCAGTACAAGTTAGAATAATATTCCAATTCTTCTGTTGCTTCCCTATAGGATTCACCTGCCAAGGGCCTTTGATTTTGAATTCCTTCCCTAACATGTCTACACCTTTTTCTTTCTTTCCTCCTTTGATACAATCCTTACAACCTCCCACTTAGACTATCTCCTTGCATGACTGGGTGTCAAGTTTTGTCTGATTACTATTTCTGTGAAGAATGCCAAAATATTTTATCCTTTAACAACATTTCATAAGTACAGTTTGTTATTGTCACATACAGAGCTATATAGAGACATGATTACAATCAAGGCCTTTTTTTGTCAAAACTTGTAGGGTTTAATTAAAGACATTTGCCTGGCAAAAGTTAGACAAGCAGGTGCTAAAACTGAAGCAAGTTTGTTATCTGCCACTGTAATGAGCTGCAATCATAAGACCAGGAGGGTCATTGGTGGATTCTGTTATTCTGTTAAGGGCTACTCTGAGGTTACAAGATCCCCTGACCTATGTTTACATACCTTCCTCTTGCTTTCCAAAGTGCCCTCTTAGCTGCTGGGCTTTCAGATCGGCGGCACCTGATCTTCAAGAGCGGCTCCTGCTGCCACTATTGGAGGTATTTCTCGTTGGAAGCCAAGATCCAGTTAAAAGTCTTCACTACCTTTTCCAAAGTAATGTCCATGATGTTTATAAGAGTTGTTGTCAAGGAAATAAAACACCTTTTTTCTTTATAGACCAGAACATGCCCTCTTCCTGACCACCAAAGAAGACTTTTATTCATTTGATGTCTTGCCTGGGAGATGTCACAGATATTCCAGCCTTGTGAAAACCTTGTTAAACTCCCCATCAGAAGAGAATAGTGTGATTACCCCATCAGACCCAATGACCTTCAGTTCATCTCTCAGGCCAGTTTTAGTTACCCATATTGTTGAGCTTTAAAAGTCTCATAACCTTTTGAAACTGACCACCCTGGAGTAAGGTACTGGTTAGTTTGCAAAAACTGATGTTGTCTTCATTCCTGCTCTCCTCTTCCATTTTTCTTTCAGAATTCAGGGTGTAACTGGGCAGCACGGGCTCACTGGGCTACAAGGGCCTGTTACCATGCTGCATAAATAAAGTTTAATAAAAAGTTTATTTGCTCCTCTTTTCCCTCTCTCACAGTTATCATAAAATGTCCTTCTTGTCATTTGTTCTGGATATCCATTCATTCTGGACATCGCAATTGATCTTTATTTGATTTGCACAGAATGTTTGAGAACTCTACAAGGGTGATGGAATTTATACTGCACTTGCTTTTTGTTGAGTGGGTTTTCTATTTGAAATTCCTGTTAACTTTGAGTAAATAAAGTTTTGGCCCATTGGCTAGAGGCACAGAATTCCCTTCCTGTGGTCACACCATACCTGGACTGCCCTCCACTGTGTCCGGTTGTTGAAAATCTCCAATCAGCCCACTGGTGCCCTCGTGTTACATTTTCTGATCTCTGAACATTCAACTGGGTCAAATCCGTGTTTCACCTGCCCTGATTTTGTCTCTGTTTGTTATCTTCTTCAAGTGTCAAAAATGAGAAGAATCAAGACCTAATTCAGGGTCTTGATCCAAAACGTTGACCATTCCTTTCCCTCCACAGATGCTGCCTGACCTGCTGGGTTCCTCCAGAAATTTGATTTTGTTTTGGTCCAGACTCCAGCATCTGAAGTCTCTTGTGTCTTCAAAACCTAATTAGTTTGGGCCAAAATCTGCCAGTGTGACACACTGTTAAAATTGTTTTGGGGGTCTAAGGACTTTTAGCTGTGATAAAAAGTTCAATATAAAAAGCTGATGCTGTTAATAAGGGAGAACTGCCATTGTAACAGTGTAAGGGAGCAGGGATGACCTTGTCAGCAGTAGGTGCAAAAACATCCGGGAAAACCACATGGGAAAAGTCTGTTTGCTTTTAAAATATAAAATGTATAACAATGGCAGCAACTGCTTATACAGCCTCTTGAGGTAAGTGGCAGCATGCAGAATTGATAAAGCCCATGAAGAACAGAAGGGAAAGTGCAGTCTATTGTAACTGTTTTTTGTATCATTATGAGCAGTAGTTATGGTGAATGTCAAACTTCACTCCTTCAACTGAAAACAGCAACAATGAAGAATGTTGGCAAACAAAGATAAAACTTAAATAAACAAATTAGTGCCTTGCTGATCTGCAAAGTTTTTTTGTGATTTATTCAAAGATTACTATAAAATAGCTGGAGCTCTAATAATCACTTTGGAATCTTTTCACAGCGATAC
>JARFYF010000112.1:85707937-85719089 GCA_030265395.1 Rhina ancylostomus | reverse complement strand
TAAAGGGGCAGTGCACCCCAGTCGTTCATTCGACTTTTGGACTCCAAAAAAGTGTCTCGTGTCTTTATTCCGTGTAGCTAGCCGCCACAATACAATGAAAAGGGGTTAATTAATAGTCTTATTGTAAAGGCCAAATAGAGAAGAATAAACATAATATGATAAAAATTTTATATCGCATTTGAGTGATATAGCTCAAAACCAGGGTCTTGAATCTAAACAAAGTGAAAGGGGAGTGTTGACTGTTGTCGATTGGGAAAGTACATTAGAAGATATAATTGTGTGCAGGCATGTCTACAGAGAAATGATTTGCCAAAACATCTATTGCTTTTAAGCACAAAAACCCTACAGAAAGGTGGCCTTTCAGCGGCTGACAGGAGAAATTAAATGTGGTATTACTTCAAAGGAAGAGGTTATAAAGTTGCCAGAAATAGGAGTACACTGAGGATTGGGAGAATTTTACAATTTAGCAAAGGTGGGAAACAAAGAAATTCATATAGCAAAGGAAGATGGAATATGAGAATAAAGTGCTGAAAAACATAAGAATGGGCTAGAAATTAAAGTGGAGAAGGCAAGCAACGGCAAATGTGGGCCCCTTTGAGATAGAGATGGGTGAATTGATAATGGGAAATAAGGACAGTCTGGAGGAATTAAACAAATACATTATGACTGCCTACATGGAATGAGACACAAAAAACACAGCAGAACTACCAAGCAACCAAGGGTCTAATAACCATTTAGGACTGAGATGAGGAGAAACCTCTTCAATCAGTGTGATGAATCTCTGGCATTCTCTGTGCTGAAGCATTATTGTTTTCATTCAAAACCTAGATCAGTGGACTTATGGATATTAGAGGAATCAAGCAATAAGGGTTTAGTGCTGGAGAATGGCACGGGGCTAGAAGATCAACCATGAACTTGAACGGTGGAGCAGGCATTAGGGATCCAATGGTTCACTCCTGTTTCTAATTCTTATGTACTTAATACAATGGGCTAAATTTACACTTTCTCACAGCTGGTGAGGACTGAAGTCCTGTGACTGTACAGCACTGGATATTCCATAAAAATAGATGGAAAATTGGGCAGTGCACACTTTATTTCCCAAATGAGGATGCTGGAAGGCAAGCAGTTCCCAATAGGTAGTCTCCAGATGTTCCCGTCTTTGATGTATTTGGAAATAAAGAAACATACATTTCAGAAGCGGCTTGAAGCACAGGTGGATTTGTTACAGATGTCCATGATTTATTGCAGAATAAAGAAAGGAATGATACTTAGTGATTAAATTTGACTCCACAAAAGTTTAGAAACACAGTGGGATATCAACTTAAAACAAGAGGGAAGAAGAAAATACATTATTCAGTTCATTATTAGCTCAACGTATATAATTCAGAATTACAGTGGATTTCTCAGCTTAACAGTTTACAGTTACTGTTCTTGTGAGCCCTTCCTTGCTTCTCTCAGATGCAAACATTTCCTCACAAACCACTCAATCCTTCTTCTTAACCCATACACCTCAGTGTTCCCCATCACAAAGAGCGCCACCCAAGAAACTTACAATGGCTCTCAGACTCTCAGTTTTGGCCTTTGTTTGCCATGATACATCAGCTGCTCTAGATTGGTGCAAGTCCCTCCTTTGATTTCACTGCCTACCATGTAACTCGCCCTCTGTCCTACTCTGGCCACTGCCTCCAAGCAAGGGCCCTATCTTCACTCCATTAAACTCAGGACTTAATGTTACATACCACAGAAGTGATTTAAACCATTTATGAGTTGGGCCATCTCAATCAGTTTTGGGATTTGCTCCTCTCCTCGAAGTTTGAGGGCATGTGCTCTAAGGAAGGGTTGGACAAACTTGGGTTGTTCTCTCTGGAGCAACAGAGGCTGAGGGGAGACCTGATGAAAGCTTATAAAATTATGAGGGGCATGGATAGAGTAGACAGCCGGTATCTTTTGCCCAGGGTAGAAATATCTCATACTAGAAGGCATGCATACAAGGTGAGGGGGGAAGTTCAAAGGAGATGTGCAAGGCAAGTTTTTTTTTAAACACAGAGTGTGGTGGTTGCCTGGAATGCACTGCCCGGGGTAGTAGTGGAGGAAGAAACAATAGTGGTATTTAAGAGGCTCTTAGCCAAGCACATGAACATGCAGAGAATGGAGGGATATGAACCATGTGCAGACAGAAGGGACAGAAGTGTAATTAGCTGTCATTAGCTTAATCAGATCACTGCAACATTATGGTCTGAAGGGCCTGTTCCTGTGCTGTACTGTTCTGTTTATTCACTATTCTTGGATTATTCAGCAACACCAAAGTAATCCTTGGCAGTCTGTTGCACTACTAGCTGCTCAAACCTCTCTTCCACAAGTTACGAGAAGGTGCCTCTACCCTATTCCAATCAGCTGCCGATCCCCAACTCTAACTCGTCACAATTCTCAACCCCGCTGCATCCCATCTCCCAATGCAGCTCATCCAGAACTCTGAACCTGAATCCAAAGTTCTCTAATCATCTATCACCACGTACTTACTGACTTGTCTGCATTTTACTAACACTGCAATTTTAAAATTCTCATCACTGTGTTCAAAATTTCCTCATGATCCCACCCCTCTCTATTTTTGTACCGTCTTCTAACCCTCTGAGATCACTGCATTCCTTAACCTCCAGTTCCTACTGTGCTCCACTACATTATCATTAGCGACCACAGATTTAGCCCCAGGGACTGAAATTCTCTTCTTTAAACCTTTCCAGTTCTTTGTCCTTTCTTAAGACTTTCAAAATTTTCCTATTCCATCAAGTCCATTCATGCTAACAGCCCAATTCTAAAGTCAAGCTTATTGTCGTATGTATGTACACGCCTGCTCAGGTGCAATGAAAAACCTACCTGCGGCAGCATCACAGGCACAACATCAGATCCACAACATTTGCAAGAAAAACATAAATTAAACATAACTTCTAAATATCTGTTCTCTGTTTAGTTTTGTCCCTATGTAGTGCCTTTGGCGATTTCTTGCATTGAAGGTGCTACATGAATGTAAGTTACTCCTACTGGAAGATCTGCATTGCATTAACAACATGACTCATTCCACTAATAAAATTCTATGTTGGTGTTCTGCAGTGCTCTCCATAGCCAAGAGTCAACTGACACTTTCCTCCCTCTCTCTGGGTGAAAACAGCGATCAGACCAGTCAATATCACTTAGCTTGCCTCTTCTAGCCCAGTGGGAGAACACCCATCAAAGGGCCTATTTTCTACGTGCTGCCTTCCAGCCTGCATTCTTGCATGAGGCAAGATTGCATTGGAGAAACGTGGAAGTGCCTACAGTAAGCAAAACTAGTGAGAATTGTGCCAACGATCTTCCAATTTGCTCTGTTGGTTGGTCAAGGCTCCACATTTACTCATTCAGAATAATCAGCCCAGCTGGTTCTTAGTGCTCACTTCAGAGCTGGGCTTAATGAGTGCTGTGGCTGGCTCTTCTGGCAGATGACAAGATAACTGGTCTATCCGGAATTTTGGACAGAAAACCATTGGTTCATATTAGAATCAGCAGAAAGAGAATGAACAGTGCTGCTGTAATTAAAATGCAGTCCCTTACCCTTGCACCTGGGAGACCAGGGATCCCTTTCTCTCCTTTTGATCTGCTCACATCTGTATAACCCTGGAAAAGAGGACTCCATCAGTCACATATTGCGGTTGGCATGCAGATGATATGACTTTCTGCTGACAGCACAAAGAGAAGAGACGGCCCGCCTTCAGTGTAGGCAGCTAATATATCATCGAAGTGTCATCAACTCTTGCCCAACCTCCACATGATTAGATTGATCCACCCCTAAACAACATGATCAGGGCCTCCAAAGCCCTGCCTGAGATACCTGCACCATCGCTGGTGACAGGTGAAGTGCCTAAAGATTGGAGGGTGGCTAATGTTGTGCCTTTATTTGACGAGGGCTGCAAGGAAAAACCTGGAAATGATAGACCATCTGTGATATGTAAGTTACTAGAGGGAATTCTGAGCAATAAGATATACAAGCATTTGGAAAGACAGGGGTTGATTATGGATAGTCAGCATGGCTTTGTGTGTGGAAGATCATGTCTAATGAAAATGACTGAGTTTTTCGAAGAAGTAACCAAGAAGGTCAATGAGGACAGGGCAGTAGACGTGGTCCATATGGACTTCAGTAAGGCCTTTGATAAGGTTCCGCATGGTAGGCTGCTATGTAAAGTTAGATCACATGTGATCCAGGGAGAGCTGGCTAATTGGATACACAATTGGCTTGATTGTACAAAGCAGAGGGTGATGTTTGTTTCTTGGACTGGAGGCCCATGACTAGTGGTGTTGTCCAGGGCTTGGTGCTAACCCTAACCCTTTCAAACCCAATTTCAATTGTACCATCAACGGACTGATCCCAGAGAATAAAGGGTTGCCCCAACTGAGATATTCCTCTCCTGCAACAGTGAGCCAGGAGATCCTAGAAAAGGAAGTGCAAATCTGCAAGAGGAGAAGCAGTCCCAGCTCTCACTCTGAGTACCATGTACTGACAATTATTAAAGCTTCAGGCCTCACGTCCAAAAAAAAGAGGAAACTTTACCTGTGGGCCACGCAATCCAGGCCTTCCAGGAGCGCCAGGTAATCCTTTATCGCCCTGTGAAGGGAGGGAAATGGAGCCACATCGCAATACTGATCCAATAGATAACCTTTAAAATCCAGCTCAAGGACTACTTTAGGAAATCTTACATCACCAGCCCCCTTTTAAAAGACTCGGGGTCATCAATAGATTATATTGAAGTATTGGTGGCAAAATGTTAATTGCTAAGAACACATTTTGTGCTTTGATGCCATGTTATACACTTCTTCTGTGATACTCTGAATTCATCAGCTCAAAACCTTCTACCACCGTGACTGATAGGCCGGTAACAGTTAACATTATTCAGCCCCATGTATTCTACCAGTTCGAAAAGACATTGAACATTGTGTGTAATTGAACAATGAGTTTACCACAGATGGTGTGTTTCATTCCAAACTTTGAGACAATACTAATCAGGCTTCACCTTCCCCCTCTCTCGGTTCATTGGCAAGTTCACTGGGTATCTGGGGTCTCACTAATCTCAGCTTAATGCATGAGCACTTTCCCATCCAATGTAGCCATTCTAAAAGCAAGAAAATTATCATGCATATTTTGCCATCAATCTGCTGTTGATCACTTGGATCTGTGAAATCTCACACAAAAAATCCACCACTCTGTTGGTGAAGTAATGGTTTCTTAAATCAAGCTCCTAGGAGCTATTTCTCAGCTTGTAATAATCACTATTCACTTTAGGATCCCTTATCAATTACATCAACTAATCACACACATACCTCTTATTCATTTAAATTGCTTCACATATTTCCCTTGGCCACATTCTCTCCAAGTAGAAGGGAGACTGGATACCCAGGCAAGGTCAAACCATGAGAAAATTAGAACTCCGCCCATGTCTGAACTTTGCATCCAGCACATTACATCACCACATCCTGCTTAACTGGTTGCATTTACAAAGGTCACCCATTCTTGAGCTATCCAACTTCCTCCAGTCAGCAGTTCTGCAATCAAAAACCATCCAGTCGTGTAATAGCCTCAGTATTACCATCAGGAGCCAATCCTCCCATGTCTTCATCATCATACCTGCAGATGTCTTTGTACTCACAGTTTAGACGTCCTGCTCAAATATCTTAAGGAGCCAAAGGCACCTGTGTATGTGGCCATCTTCAGGTAGCTTCATATTTAAGAGTCATACTGTACTTCAATCCCAACTTTGGTCAGTCGCTCCACCTCAATTATCAGTTTATTAGGGTGGTTCATTACCCTTTTTTTCTCAATAGCCAAAGAACCTCAGAGTGCTGGATGGAACAGCACAGAGCTTTACAACTGAGGAACAGGTCATTCAGCCCAATCGCTGCATGCCAGTGCTTGCACAAGCCCCGTTGCAACTAACATCATATCCTTCTGCTCCTCTCTCTTTCATGTCCTTCGCCTCCCCTCTGCATGCAGGACAGTGCTCAGGCAGATAGGCAGGCTGCCAAATTTCAGGGAAAGGAAAACTGAATTATCATTCTGACAGCTCTAACCATACTATGAAACAGTTTGGCTGCTTTATGCTACAGATTGCCAGGATATTGCCGATCTGAATGGCCACAGGTTACTTTCTCTCATTCTTCAGCAGGAGGAGAGGGAACAGCACCGAGCCACAACTCAGGCAATGCTCCAGCTAGCCAGAATGTCCAAGAGAAGCTCAGAGACACAAAGCAGAAACTCTGTTGAGGGCCACAAGTAAAGAGAAGGTGAGTTACGAATGTTTTATGTTTGCGTACGATATGTATCAGTTCAACTCTCCCTTTGCTCAACACTCTGGGAATCAAATGTAGTTCCTTTGAAGGAAATGATGGTTAGTATTGGAAATGTATCAGAACAGGCTCTCTGATCAGGTTTCACTACCACATTCCAAGTCAAGAATGCTTTGATACCAAGAATAGTTATTATGAAGGAATGGGCCAAAATTACTTCAAAGAAAGTTTGTCTTTTCACAGGTTAGCATCTCTGTGAATGGCTGTAGGATTCCTGAATGAAATATGGTTAGAACAAGTCTTAACAAGTAGACACGTCTATACCAAAATCCTTTCCTAAATTCAGCACCAACTGGTGCTCTCACTGAAAGTTATCACTAGGGGGTTGCCATTACAGACTCGTAGCAAGGCTCCTAAAATCAGCTGCCACTCACACTGAAGCTGCTCAATGGAGAACACCAATGCAAAAAAAGGTCACTAGCAAATTTGTTGATGAGCATAATGTCCACCATGACGTTCGAGTGCAAAGACAAAAGGCAACACTCCGTCAGCCGTGTGTTGGCCCAGCTTACCTCCAGAAAGAGAGCTTAATCTTACACGGATGTCTTTCATCCTCCCCCACCCCAGCCACCCACCACCATTTGGTCCACAAACCTTTTCACCTCTGTCCCCTTTAGGAAATCCAGCTGGTCTAGCAAACTCAAGCGTTCCGGTGGCAGGTGGTGGGCCTGGAGGACCTGGAAGACCCACGTCTCCCTGAAGTGCGGCAATCGGGAAGGAAGCTTAAATTTTTTTTTACATCATCAGACACAACAGTGTTACCTGGGACAGTGGCTGCCCTGTGGTAAGAAATGAGGCACTGGACTGCACGGGAGTCTGGGTTAGGCTGGTTAATATCCAACCTTTTCCCAACTCTATACTCAACTGCCTTGCCCGGGAGGAGTGCTCACCCACCAGTAATGCACCCTTACTTCAACATGAAGGCTCCCAGTTAACTTGGTGGGATCACTGTCCATCTCCAATTGACACAATTGACTGTTGAACCCCAATCCATTTCGCTCAACAGCCCCCCTGCCCGTTGGGAAGCAACTTTTGGGACTCAAATCGTAGCCCTTCAACTTAATTATAAAGATGCCTCAGAATTTATGGTGCAGGAATCATCAGTTAATTTAAGAAGTAATGGAGATGTGATCGTAAGTCTTTGGTTGGGAAAGAACAGTACTCAGCCAGCCTCATTTCTTCCAGGATCACCATTGGCTCAGTTCACAGCTCGCTCCCAAGTGTTACCTTCTCTCCTATGATTGAGATGTTTAAACCAGGCCCTGAGACCTGTGGGATAGTTGCTGGGCAGCCAGGGAGGCCAGGAAGGCCTACATCACCCTGCGGTCAGGGAAAGTGGAGGGAAGGGGGGGGAAGGGGTGGAAAAGGTTAGTTATGGTTAGTACCAGAAACAGTTCCAGTACATTACAGACCAAAGTAACAATTCCCAAAGTAACCTACCCACCACCAGAAGAGGAAAAAAAACATTCTTGAAAACAACACCAGCAACAAGCCAAAGGGTTAGGGAAGAGAAGCTGAAAGTTAGAAGCTCAGAGGTGACCTACATTGTGCCAGGTTGGTGCACCCACATACCATGGCCCAGAGCAGGACCAATGACTCCCGGCACAATGTAAGCACTGGGTCAATGTGATCACAGAGGCCTCAGCGCAGTCAGAGGCCACTTACTTCCACAAAGAAATGGGTGACAAAAGGCGCCGTGCATTAAACTGAACCAGAAGTAGTCGTGGTCATTATCATACTGACGAGTTCCGACTCTCCTGGCCTTTCGCCTCCCATATGGCATGAAGCGTGAGAAGATGCCCAAGAGGGAAAGTAGTGCATGTGAGTAAGGTACACAAAAGGCAAGAAATCCCATGTGAGAAATAGTGAAGAGGTTAATCATATTCCCCCTTAAGTATTTCACAAATGTTTCCATGAGTAACATTTGAAAATATATATTAATAAAGAGGTTAATTGTGCTTGTACAGGGATTGGCCTCAGCTCTTGGGCAGTATCCAGTCAGTCAAGGACATTGGTGACATGTAGAATGAGGTCGCCATTAAATAGGCGATACTGTTCATTGGGCTGAAGAAAGAAAGGATAAAGGTCACAGGGCAGGATGCCACAAAGGTCAAAGGCAAAAGAAGCGATAATGAAATACAGTCAGGTTTCAGCCTCTGGATGATGTCAAGGCCAAGAACTAAAATGTGCATTGACTGTAGAAGGGGACAGGATGAGCAAGAGATGAATGTGAGATAGGAAATAGGGTGCTGTATCAGGGTTTGAAGACCTGAAAGTGCAGGAAGGTGGCAGAATGTGTGGGGCGATGACTGAAAATTGCTGTTGCTTCAATAACAAGAGAATTAAAGGATGTCGCGGATGTGGGGATCTGTAGTCTGTCACAAGAGGCCAAGCCCTGTAGCTGAGGATGGATACACACAACCATGGGCATCGAGGCGGGAGAATTCCGTAGCATTTAGCATGAGCCAAACCTGCAGAAGCAGAGGATGTGGGCTGCAGGAGGGGGAATGGGTGATTCAGCACACAGCATCTATCATGGTGAAAATAGCAACACATTTGGGCGTGGAGCGTGTGATGTCAATGAAAGCACAATGCACGCTAAAGGCAGCAGGAGACTTGGAGCTTGGCACCTATTGGCTGCTCGGTTCAATAAGCACCAGCATGATGCGACAGTAAATCCTTCTACCCCAATGTTATGCCTTTGTCTTCCCTTTCCACCTTCTACAGCTTTGACCCAGGGGGTTCCGGTAGTCACTAACCATCTGTATGGGGCAGATGCTTCCAAGGAACTGTCTGCACACAGGAAGGACCATGGTTGTATTCAGTCCCCTCCTTCTCATCTGCATTGCCCTCATCCACAGGGAGCTCTGGAAAGAGATCGCTGTGGGCACGCTGGCAGATTTTTCTTGCTGTGGACCATTTGGTTCGAATCTGCGGGGAAGTGGCGGGATTGTGGGGAGAATGAGTCACGGGGAAAATTAGTGGGCAATGGGATTGCTCCCTGAGCCAGCACATTGGCTTCCTTCAATGTCACAATGAAACATGGGAATTCCTAGCTCTTCCACTAAAGGCCAAGCACAAAACAAGCATCAAAACCCAGGCTCTTCTGCGTGGCTCCTTTTACCCACCAGGTCTCTGAAATTTTCTTTGAAACTACCTTCTCGATCGCTTTGGTCGCATCAACTCCTGCAGGCAGCTTGGCTTCTACTGAAACCACTGCATCTTACTCGAAGTGATCGTCAACAGCAGTACACAGCTGACCAGCCTGTTAATTTTCCCTCCTCTCTCTTATGGTGAGCAGGAATACAAGAGCCTACAATAACTGAAACTATGCTCACCACTATCACCTTCTACATTTCCTGAGTTGAGTACTGGAGGGGTTGGGGGGGAGAGTGAAGAGGGCCAGGATCCAAACTGAATATAATGCGATTAATTGGGACTATCACTCCACTGAGTTTTATGCAGGTAGTTTCAGTTTCTGGAGCACTCAGCTCCCCACTGCATTCACAGTGACATGGTGCTTTAAGATGCCCCACAAGCTTTCATTCTAGGAAGTTAGCCTAACATGAGTCACATTAAAAGCCAAGAGTTGCCAAGCCCACTCATAACAAGAGAACTGGATCATCGACGAGTGGTTTTAATCACAGTGAGAGCTGGCTGCAACATAATTACACAGTCAGCGGAGCTCGGCTATTCTCACACACAACCTGTTTGAAAGCGAACAAGAATGAAGTGAGCAAAAGCATCAGTTAAAGCAGTCAGTGACCCTACTGCTGTCGCTGGCTGTTTATTAAAACTCCTACAATGTAACAAGGATGCAATTGCTCGTTTTCAATGTCAGATATCTGCATTTTCAGTATTTCTTTGATTTGAGAACATCAGGAGAAGGAATGGCTCTCGAGTTTGCTCTGCCATTCAGTAAGATCGGGTCTTGGCCTTGGTTCTGCTTTCCTCCCTAATTCCCATAACCCTTCACTCTTTTACAGAGCAATACTCTGGCTATTACAGTACCGAATACATTCAGTGATTCAATCTCCACAGGTCCGTGGGGGAAAGAATTCCAAAGATTCATGACTTTCCAGGAGAAGAAATATTTGTCCTCTGTATTTAATGGGTGATCCTTTACTCTGTGTCCTTAGTTCTAGATTCCCCAGTAAGGCAAAACATCATTCAGCATCTACGCTGTCAACACCTCCCTCAGAATCTTATATACTTCAATAAGATGGTCTCCCTTCTTCCAAACTTCAATTGGTATAGGCCCAACAAACAGGTCTGCTGCCTGACGTGTTTAACTTCTGTCCAATCACTAACACTTTTCGGGGAACACCTGGTGCCTTATCTTCTGTTGTACTTCATCACACTGCAGCTTTAACTTTTGACTAAAATTTAAGGGAGGTGGAGACCTGTAGTAACTAAAGATTCATAACCTGGGTAAAAAATGCACCTTTGAAAGAGCAATAGACAAACCAAAAGTGAACTGCTGGAAATACTAAGTAGGTGAGGCAGCATCTATGGAGAAAGAAACAGGTTTAACGTTTCAGGTTGATAATCTTCTATCAGAACAGCTAATTGAACTGGGCTGCTTTATTATTGGTAGAGCTCGAATTGTTCCGTTTTAAACAAAACAAAGTGTTCTTGAATCCTTTGAAATATTTTGAATTCCTTTTCAAATATTGAAATCCTTTTCGCCAGAGCTGAAATGGTGGCGACAAGAGGACATAGGTTTAAGGTGCTGGGGAGGAGATATAGAGGAGATGTCCGGGGAAAGTTTTTTACTCAGAGA
>JARFYF010000112.1:85197796-85208986 GCA_030265395.1 Rhina ancylostomus | reverse complement strand
GTGGCATACCGAATCTCCTCAAACTCCGAACGAAGTACAGCCACTGGTGTGCCACCTTCATGACTGCATCAATATGTTAGGCCCAAGACAGATCCTCCAAGATGTTGATGCCCAGGAACTTGAAACTGCTCACCCTTTCCACCGCTGACCCTTCAATGAGGACTGGTGTATGTTACCCCAACTTTCCCCTTCCTGAAATCCACAATTCCTTGGCCTTGTTGATGCTGAACACAAAATTGCTGTTGCAACACCATTCAACCAGCCGATCTACCTCACTCCTGTATGCTCTTTTGTTGCTATCTGAGATTCGACCAACTGAGGTGTCATCAGTGAATTTAGAGATGGCATTAGATCTGTACTTAGCTACACAGTCACAAGTGTTGAGACAGTAGAGCATTGGGCTAAACACACATCCTTGAGGTACGCCTGCGTTGACTGTCAGTGAGGAAGGAGATGTTATTGCCGATCTGCACTGACTGTGGTCTCCTGATACGGAAGTTCAGGATCCATTTGCAGGGGAAGGTACAGGGGCCCAGATTTTGAAGCTTGGTAAGTAGTACTAAGGAGATGATGGTGTTGAGCACTGAGCACATATCAGAGAACGGATTATCTAATCTGTTTTAGATAATTTTAAAAATGTTTCTCTTATCAATTAGTTTACTTAGCTAAAGATCACTGTGTCTAGTGGTTACTCCCACTGTACACTGATTGTTTAAAAGGGCATTGGCAAAGTGGATAATACACAACTTTTGTCACAATGCACTGCAATGCAAGACTGGAAGTATTACAATCAAACAATCAGCTCCATCAAAATAGTTAATTCATTGCATAATTGACATTTTTAACTATCATAGTGCTCAAAATGTAAATTTTAAACTAGCGTACATGAAAGGACAGGTTTGGGAAAATATTTCCAGTACTAACCAGTAATGTTTATTTTTAAACTGATCATATGGAAAGTCAAATACATTCTTTGGCAGGCAGAAGGTATTTCCATTTCACATAATTCTTAGCAATAGGCATGGTTTACATTAAATTTAAATTATAATTCTTGTTGATGGATTCAGTATCATTCTGTGGCATTTGTCTATCTTTTAAAAACCTATATTACTTGTCAGCTGGATTGAACAACATATAATTTCCATTTTTTCTACTCATGGTGGAACTTCCATAGTTCACAATTCAATTGCCTACCTTTTGGATTATCTACCAGAATTTTTTTAATTTTAAAGAAATTTTTTTTATTTACAGCGTGGTAACAGACCCTTCTGGCCCAACAAGTCCACGCCACCCATTTTAAACCCATGTTAACCTACCCATACGTCTTTGGAATGTGGGAGGAAACTGGAGCACCCGGAGGAAACACATGCAAACACGGGAGAACGTGCAAACTCCTTACAGACAGTGACAGGAATCAAACCCCGATCGCTGGTGCTGTAATAGCGTCACCCTAACTGCTACGCTACCATGCCATGTGGGACAAAACCCTAAATGTTGCTTTACTGCATTGCCCATTAAGCACTATCCTTCAACTGTGTGATCACTATATTTGCCTTTCTTCAACTGATGCCCTGATTACTGATTGTGCTATATTAATTTATTGTTAAATAGTTGACAACCCATCTGCTGCTGGTCTTTGTTTTTTTTAAAATCATTCAAGCATTTTTGCCTTCACTGCTCCACCAAAAATTTTATTCCAAGCGTCAACCATGTTATCCAAAACTTTCTCCTGGTACTGATATTTCATTTATGGTTAGTTCAAGAATTGATCTGTCTCTCAGAAGACTAATTATTGTGAAAAGTCTACATTTCTCTAGTTAAAATGTCACTTTGCGTTTCTCAATGGCCACAATTGGATTAATTCAAAGTATGCACTGACCAAAGCACCTGTACAACTTGATCATTATTCCCTGTGACCCCGCCCCCAATTTATATTCCACTGTTTTGATGGCTGTATCTTAACATTCTATTAGACATTGATTGCTGATCTTCACTGTGCAGTCTGTTGAACACCAATCTACTAAATGTCTTTCTTCCTTTTTAACTTCATCCTAAGTACTTCAACACAAGTCTTTAGGTAAGTAAGACACCAATGTTTCCACCCCATATAGGGCACCATAATTTGTCAGCATTATGTTTATCACGATTCTGCCACTTGAATTTTTGTCCAAATCTATGTAATTTCTGAGCTGTTGTCCACAATCCAGTGGGCTTCAGAGTTTAAGTAGTGGCCCAGATATCAAATCTTGGAAGTTGTCATGACCATTTTCCTCACATCCCTCTCTACCCATGTTCTCTTTCCAACCTTCCCATAATGCCACTATCCTTACCATTTACTAGTGGAAAAAAGGTCATACTTTTTCCCCCACTTTTCTAGATAGCTGCTGCTATCATTTGTTATTCACTTCCTTTTTAAACCAAAAATTATTGTGGTTTTAACCAGCACATCCCAAATGTAAACTGGTTCAATAGAATCTGCCTTTATATCAATACTGGCTGGGTGTGCACTTTGTTCTCTTAGAATAGAAAAAAGTAGGCACGGCGATTTGGTGCTATGAGGAGAAATTACAAAAAAGGGCTAGAAATTGGGACATGTTCAAAAAGGTATGCAAGCATTTTAAAAATAGATAAAAGTCTGTGCCACTGCTTGAGGAGCCAGTAGTGATACTCTTTTGTACAAGAGGCTCAAAAGACTTTTGGCTACAGGGTCTTGCTATTTCAGAGTTAATGAAGGATCAGTTGGATGGCAAATCACATGAATGGATAGGGAGAATCTTGGAAGGACGAAACAAGATCACAAAGTGATGGCAGAGAATAATCAGATTTGGTGGTGGAGGGGGGTAGGAATCAACTGGGGAGACAATTGCTGGTTTGGAAAGAAAAGGCTCTAACACCAACAAGACTACTAAATCACTCAAAGGACAAGATATGTAAAAAAAATAATGGATAGTTCCAGCTCCCCTCCAGTGCACAAGGTATGACCAGGCCTCTTTATTTAATTCTGTAGTAAGCTTCATCCCTTTAAGATAAACTACGTTGTGACAGGCCCACACCATTAACAAGGCTCATGTGCAGAGTAATTTTGCACATTTTAAAATGTGTGCTGTATACCATCAGACGTCATTACAAATACTTTGCCAGTAGTTTTGTGATAGGGTGAAAAATGCACCAGTTCTTTGTTTAGTGATAAATCTGCATGCAGATATCATTTTAAAAAGCTGTTCAGAAGGGGGCACATTTTGGAATGTGCAGGTACAGCTGGTATATTTCCCTTTCATCATTTACCAGAGCAAAATATGGAAGTAGTTCATTTCAGGTTGCTGAACAAAGGAAATGGCTTGGTTGAGTTGGTGAATGATTGCAGGCAATAATTTTGTTATTTGCTTTTCTAACTGTTTCCAGGTTTCAACTGTATATATTTGGTAGTCAAGAGCAAATATTTAAGGCCTTGCCGGGCTAAAATTATTTAATGATGATTCAATTTGGCTATCTTGGAACTCAAATATTTTGCATTAATATATAACTACTCAGTAAAAGAACTGGTCCTTTATAATTATAGTAACATATATTTTCTAAAGAACTTCCATAGTTCCAAGTGTTTTAAAATACATTGTCCCAAGCATTCTAACATGTAATGCTAATGCTTTTGAGTACTGGGTAATTGAATTTTATCAAGAACTTTATAAGAACATAAGAAATGAAGCAAGAAAAGACCATTTGGCCCCTTGTGTCTTTTCCACCATTCAATAAGATCATGGCAGATCTTTTACCATAATAACACTTTTCTGCACTGACCCAATATCCCTGAATTCCCTTAATATCTAATTTCAGATACATAGTGCTCCAGTAGTGCACTTTTGGATTTTTGTTGTGTTCTTGGTATACATGCTACATGTACATGAATGCATCACTTCCAGGTAAGCATTTTAAAACTTCAAACTTGGCTTCTGCCATCCCAAAGCCTTTCCATCATCTCCAAGGCACATTTAGATATCTTTATTAGTCACATGCATTTCACTGTGTGTTTCAACATACATCTTTTGCTTAGAGTGTTCTGGGGGCACTCTACAAGTGTTGCCATGCTTCCGGAATACTCTCCATTTGTCCTGGATGTATACAGCTTCAACATCACTCAAAAAGCTTGACAGCATCCAGGATAAAGCAGCCTGCATGGTTAATACCCCATCTACCAACCTAAACATTTGTTCCCTCCACCAATGCCACACAGTGTATATCATCTACAAAATGCACTGCAGTTACTCACCTGGGCTAGTCTAACAGCACCTTCTAAACCCATGATCTCAAGAGGATCAAGACAGCAGCACCAAAAATGGGGGTGGGGGGGGAGGGAAGAAGCTTTTCAGTAGCATAGAGTGTAGCAAGTGAGGAAGATCAGGAAGGCAAAGAGGCCACCAAATGTCACTGACAGATAAAGGAAGATCCCATTGTATTTTATAAATATATTAAAGAGGTTACCTGGGAAAGACTGTGGCCTATTAGGTACCCAAAGGGGCAATATGTCATGGTGCCAGAAGACATGGATGAATTTTTAAATTCACTAAGGAGAAAGCAAATATCATTGATGCTGTCAGTTGCGATGGAAGAGATTGCTAGGCCGCTGATGGAGATGTTTAAATCTTTGCTAGCTGCAGATAAGATGTCAGATGACTGGGAAAGCAAACGTGGCATCTTTATTCAAGACAATTCTTGGCAATAGGAGACAGAGGACAATAGTAGAGGGTTGTTTTTGTGTTTGGGTGCCTGTGACAAGTGGAATTCCTCAGAGATCAGTGCTGGGGCCCTTGCTGTTTGTAACATACGTGAATAATTTGGATGTGGATGTAGCAGGCATGATCAGTAAGCTTGCAGATGACACGTGGAATGGTGCAGTTGTTGACTATGTGGAGGGTAGTGTTAGGGCTACAGAATGATATCGATATATTGGTGAAAGGGGCTGAAAATTGGCAGATAGAGCTTAATCCTGATAAATGTGAGGTAATGCATTTTGGGACCACTAATTAGGATAGGGGTGCAAGTCCATAGCACTCTGAAAGTGGCAACACAATGAAAAAAGTGGTAAAAAGGTCATGTGGCATGCTTACCTTCATTGATCAGGGCAAAGAGTATTAAAGTTGGCAAGCCATGTTGCAACTGCATAAAACTTTGGTTAGGTCACACTTGGAGTACTGTATGCAGTTTTGGTTGCTGCATAACAGGAAGGATGTGCAGGTTTTGGAGAGGGTACAGAAGAGGTTCACCAAAATGAGGCCTAAATTAGAGAGTATTAGCTATAAAGAGAGATTGTTTTGTTTGGAGCATTGGAGTCTGAGCAACAAATATAACCTGGATTGTTTTGTTTGGAGCATTGGAGTCTGAGAGACAAAAATTATGGGAGAGAGGGGGAGAGAGGGACAGAGGGAGAGAGAAGGTGGTCATAGTCTTCTTCCAAGGGTGGAAATGTCAAATACCAGAGGGCATTGCTTTAAGCTGAGAGAGGGAAAAGACTAAAAGTGATTTACAAGGCAAATATTTTTTTTAGAAAGGGAAATCATAGGGAGTGGTAGGTGCCAGGAACACATGGCCAGGGGAAGTGGTGGAAACAGGTAATTAATAACATTTGAGGCATTTAGACAGGCACATGAATAGGCAGGGAATGGAGGGATATACACACGTGCAAGCAGGTGGGATTAGTTTAATTTAGCATAATAGTTGGCACAAACATCATGGGTTGAAGGGCCTGTTCCTATGCTATACTGTTCTATGTTCTAGGACATACACCATGAACGGTAGGGTTCTTGGGAGTATTGAGAAACAGAGGAACTTGGTTTACAAATATCCTTGAAGGTGGCAAAGATAATGTAGATTAGGCAGCTCATGGAATACAGGCCTTCATTAGTTGGGGCATTGAATACAAGAGCAGGGAAGTGATGTTCCAACTTTATAAAACATTGGTCAGAGCTCAACTGATGTACTGTATGCAGTTCTGGATACCACAATATAGGAAGGATGTGCTAGCGCTGGAGAGGGTGTAGAGGGGATTCATCATGATGTTGCCTGGGCTAGAATGTTTCCGTTATGAGGAAACTTGAGGCTACATCTGTTTTCCCTAGAGTGGAGGTGGTTAAGAGGGGTTAACAGAGATATACAAATTTATGAAGGATATAGACAAGGTGGGCTGCAGGAAAGTTTTCACCACAGAGGTGGATAAAACTAGAGGACGTAGATTTAGGTTAGGAGGTATGCGATTTAGAGTGGATCTAAGATGGACCCTTTTTATCCATTGGGCAAGTATCTAGAATACACTGCCAGAGTGAGTTTATGGAAGTGGAGTTGCTGACATCATTTAAGAAGTGTCTATATGAGCAGTTGAATCAGCTAAGCAAAAGTGGCTAGGGTCCAATTGCTGGAAGGTAGAATTAATGTGGATAGGTGCCCACTGGTCAGGATGGATATCATGGACCAAATAGCCTGTTCTATGATGTATGACTGACTCTCAAGGCAGGCAGCAGGGATAGACCAGGTAATTCTAGGCCAGTGAGTCCAAAGTTAGTGATAGGGTAATTATTGGAAAAATTCCTGAGGGACAGGATTAATCTATACTTGGAAAGTCAAGGATTCATCAGGGATAGTCAACACACATTTGTTGGTGAGAGATCCCATCTGACCAATTTGATTGATTTTTTTTGGAGAGGTAACTGAACATATTGATGAGGGTAGTGTAGTTAATGTGGTTTCCATGGACTTCAGCAAGGCCTTTGGCCAGGTTCCACATTTAAGGCTGATCCAAGGGATTAGAGCCCATAGGATTCAAGGCAAGTTGGCAAATTGGACACAAAATTTGTTTGGTAATTGAAACACAGGGTGTTGGCAAAGGGTTGCTTTTGTGATTAGAAGCACATAACCAGCAGTGTAATATAGGGACTTGTGCTGGGACCCTTGCTGTTTATTATATACATTAACAACTTAAATGTGAATGCAGGAGCTATAATTAAGTCTGTAGGTGACACAAAAGTTGGTGGTGCTGTTGATAGTGAGGAGGTAGTCTTACTGATCAGCTAGTAGTTGGGCAGGGCAATAGTAGATACACAATGAATGGAAGGGACCCTTGGGAATATGGAGAAACATAGGGGCCTTAGTGTAAAGATCCCCCAAAGTTGGCAGTACAGATGGTTGGGGTGATGGAGAAATATGGGATATTTGCCTTCATTTACCAGGGCACTGAGTAGAAAAAAAGGGAGATCTTAGTAGAAATTTATAAATCATTTGATTAGGACATATCTAGAATATTGTGTAGTTCCAGTCACCATACTATAGGAAGGACACAATTATATCAGAGAGGGTGCAGAGGAGATTCACCAGCATATTTCCTGGAGGGAATGCTTCTATTGTAAGGAGAGACTGACATGATGTTTGCTTTCCTTGGAGTGGAGGTGGCTGACAGAGGAACCCAACTGAAGTACATAAGAATGAGTGGCATAGATAGGGTAGACAGTAAGCAACTTTTTCCATGGCAGCTTTAATTCTGTTCAAGGACTCGAGCTCCAGTGTTTACTAAACATCAGCTGGTAAGTCAGTAACTTCACTTTAATTTAAAATCATTTTTGAAGACTGAAATTACACACTTCCTACCACAAGTTCAAATTGCCAGTATGCAAAAGACAATGGTCTCAAAATTAATTTGTTTCAAAAAAGCAAGAGCATAAAATGTTTTGAGGACACTTGTTCCATAAGTTGAAGAAGGATCACAATCTTCAAACGTGATCCCCATTCATCAGCGCAGGTAAAATTTCCTCCTCCAACAATCAGCCATCCATAAAGTGGTGGTGCAAGTAAAGCTGTTACCTCAAGATTTGACAGCTGGTAGTATTATTGGTCTTTGCACGTGAGTGAGTGGGAGAATCTGGGGGAAATTGATGGAATTATAGGGACAATAAAATAGAATTGGTGTATATGGGTGCTAAACAGCTGGCACAGACTCAGTGGACTGAAGGGCCTGTTTCCATGTTGCACAACTCCAGGATATATCCATCCTCCACCTATTTAATGCCATTTTGGAAACTAGCACTTACAGAAAATAAAATCCAATATAATTTTGAGCAAGTGTTGGTATTTAGACATGCATCTATGACCCCAAGGCACTATCCTTTGAGGTCTATGCCACACATTTAAGAAAAACTGCTGCAATTTGTGTGCTACAAAAAACTGAGAGAAAGGCAAGGGAAATAAAGTTATCAATGAAATTTATTGGTAGAGACCCAAACTTTAGTTTGGATGCACAACATATCATTGGTGTCAGGGAAACTAAGGCATTCAGGGCAAAATGTGGGAATGATGAAACCCACCTCCCTGAACAACATTCCCCAAAACAGGGAGCAATGAAAGAACCACCACCAGATGATGTTGCAAGATATGAGAGCTAGCACTCTCTCCCCTTTGTTCTGACAAAACTGACTTCAGATGTAACATAATGATCAAACAGGAACTAGTTTTCCTTCCCCAACTCTCATTGAAAACAGATGATGCACCTCACTCCCTCCCTTTTCAGCACTGTGGTTTGCATGTATATGAAAAAGACCAAAATTTCAATGTCTTGTGTGCCTCCATCAAAATTTATACCTCAGTCGCTGAATAGGATTGTAAAGTATGCAGCAAGTAAAAAGTTAACTTGTCCATTATACTTCAGGAAGACAATTTTAATTTAACAGAGAATATAGCTGAGCAAGTGATGGGGATTGTCAGTGGGAAAGTATCTCAGAGAGTGATTATAACAGTGTTTCAGGGTAGTTATGGAGATAGACAAGGATGAACAACAAATTAAGGTCCTGAAATGGGGTAAGGTATATCTCAAAATGGCAAGACAGGATCAGTCAAAAGTGGACTGGGAGAAACTACCTGCAGTTAAATAATCTGTGGGAATCATCCAAAATGGAAGAGTCAAGGTCAACATGTTCCCATGAGGGTGAAAGCAAGACGAACAAGTCGAAGGAACCCCAAATGTCAAGGTATATCAAGGGATGGAAAAAGAAAGTAGCCTATAATGTATAGAAAACAAGACAGGCCCTAAAAGAGAATAGGAATGGTATAGGGGGCCCTGAAGTTAGGAGGGCAAAGAGGCACATAAGATTCACCAGGAAGTTGCCTGGAATGGAGTGTCTCAGCTATGAGGAAAAATATGGGTAAGATTAATTATACAACACTTTGAGATTTTCCTTAAGACAAGCAGACAACAAGGGAACATTATAATTTGTGGGTAGAGCTGAAGGATATAAATGATGAGGTGATATCTGAAATGCTTGTATGTATTCATTATGGAGAAACGCATTTTAGTTGGAAAATTCAGGGAGGGGGACAGCAGTGGAATTATCAAAAAGGAGACAGTGGATCCTTTAGCAGGCTTAAAGGCAAATAAAATCCCCAGGGTCTGTACAACGCATCCCAGAATGCTAGGACAAAAAAATTTCAATTCTTTGGCTGTAGAAGAGGGCCAGATATCTGAACAACAACAAAAAGGTCAGCAGGGATAAACCAGGTAATTACAGGCCAGTGAATTTAACATCAACAGTAGGGAAATAAATCAGAAAAAATTCTGTTGCACACGATTAATCTGCACTTGGAGAGACAGGACTCGATCAAGGATAGTCCTTGTGGCTTTGGAAAGGGGAGATCCTGGCTGATTAAAGTGTGATTGATGCTGTTGACATGGACTTCAGCAAGGCCTTTGATAAGGTCCAACGTGGCAGACTGATCTAAAAAAAGCTCATGGGGTCTCGAAATTTGGCAAATTGGATACAAAATTGGCTTGATGAAATGAGATAGTAGGTGATGGTCAAGAGCTGCTTTTGTGATTGGAAGGCTGTGGCAAACAGTGTACTACACATTTGTGATGCAACCCTTGTTTATTATGTATTCACATCCAGATGTTAATTTATAAGAGGTATGATTAGTATGTTCATAGATGATCTGAAAACTGGTGGCATTATTGATAGTAAACAAGGTAGTCCAGTTACAGAGCAATATTGATGGGTTGAATTGATAGGCAGATGGAATTAAATATTGAAAAACATCAGGCTTTACATTGTAGAAGAACTAATAAGGGTGGAATATACAGTACACAATGAATGGCAGGGCCCCATAAAGTACTGAAGAACATAAGAACCTTGGTATACAAGTCCTAGGATCGCAGAAGGTAGAATCACATAGATGATTAAAAAGGCATACAGCATACTTGTGCTCTATGCCCTAGTTTATGAAAGCAGAGAGGTTAATGATATAACTATATAAATTAATAGTTAGGCCACAGCTAACTGTGTGAGTTCTGTGTGTAGTTCTGGTCACCTCACTGTACCAAAGGATGGAGAAAGTAGAGGAGATTCATGGGGTTGTTTATTTTTCTTGGAAGGAGAAAGCTGAGGGGACACCTGATTGCTGTACAGAAATTATGCAGGGTAGTTATAGGATAGATACTGAGAAATGTTTCCCATTAGCACTGGTGTCTATAACCAATGACATAGGTCTAAATTAAAGTTGGGGGGGTGGGGGAAAGAGGAGAAAAAAAAAGGAGACTTAACGAACTTTCTTCCCCCCCCCCATTCAGATGGTGATTGAAATCTGGAACACGCCATCTGAGTAGTGGTGGAGGCATATATTCGCACAACATTTAAGTATTTGGGTGAGTATTATGGCATAGAAGGCTATTGGCCCAGTATTGGAAAATAGTATTCATACTGATTTTTATTCAATGGCCAGCATGAACACGGTGGTCCAAAGGGTCTATTTCCATACTAAATGACTTGAGTCTAGAACAGAGAGAACCTTTAGATTATAATATATTGGAAGCTATGTATGATATTTACTCCATCAACACATCTATTGAGCCAGGAAACTCCAGGCAATCAAATCTGGAAGGTTGGTCAATGGAAAGAGTTGTTTGCTATGAGGGGATTAACTTTAGTGAGATCAAACAGCAGAAGCAATGCACATAGGCTGATGTAAATGTCATTTGACATTTTAGGCAACTGAGGAATTGATAATGGATTGACATAATATTGAGGTAAATAACCATAACAATTTATTCTCATCATGTCTGCTGATATTGACTTAGCTGACAGAGGTTATACAATGAAAAGGATAAACTATGTTCAGATAATGCTCTCCTGTAAATTCAAAGGTATCTTTCAGTACCTTCTATTT
>JARFYF010000112.1:85183279-85193492 GCA_030265395.1 Rhina ancylostomus | reverse complement strand
GCCATGTTATGAATAAGTTAAGGATGTGACATGGCATAGGTTACTTGCAGAGCTTCAGGAAAAGTGATTGGCAATGATTGTACTTCAGGCTCCTTTACTTCCTCCTTGAAGGTAGTAATGAGAAGAGACCATGTCCCAGATGGTGAGGGTCCTAAGCGATGTATGCCACCGTCTTGAGGCACCACCTCAAAGATGTCCTCAATGATGGGGAGGGTTGTGCCCGAGAAGGAGCTGGCTGAGTGTACAACCTCTGCAACCTCTTGTGATCTTGTGCATTGGAGCGTCAATACCAGGCTGTGATGCAACCAGTCAGAATGCTCTCCACCATACGTCTATAGAAATTTGTAAGTCTTTGGTGACATACTGAATCTCCTCAAACTCCTAACGAAGTAGTGCCTGGTGTGCCTTCTTCATGACTGCATCCCAGGATAGATCCTCAGAGGCTGATGCTCAGGAACTTGAAGCTGCTTACCCTTTCCACTGTTGATCCCTCAATGAGGACGGGTGTATTCTCCCAACTTCCCCTACCTGAAGTCCACGATCAGTTCTTTGTCCCAGATTGGACCAGAATGACTGCTCCAATCTACTCCTCTACTTCCAAAGCTGCTTTAAAAGAACTATAAATAATTTTTAAAAATTAAAGCACTGCTTAACAAAAAAAAATCAACGAGGGCCAAATTAAGTCACCAAAGGGAACAATGCCAGAAACAAAAGCCTTAATTCCCATTTCCCCCAAAGACTCTATTTGATCCTGATTTCACTTGTGTATTAATAAACAAGATTTATCTAACTTCCTATTCATCACAGGAAGTCAGTATGTATGATTTCTACAGGTCTCAAATTTTTAAAAATAAAAACTGAATTATGTGGTGCACTTTTTTCTGATCCAACCTCTTCACAGTTTCCCTGTCAGAAAGCACCTCTGGAAGAGAAAATAGTGGATAACACCAAAAGGGGTATTTGTGCCTTACACTTTCTAGACCTCCTTCAATAACTCCTCAGTAACAGTTTGGGAATATTATTGCATTAACCAACAACATGGTGAGTGCTAGAAAAAGAGTGGAAAAAGCAGGAGATTCAACAGAACAGTAGCAGCATTTTAGTATAAAAGCATAGCCCCTAGTGGTTGAAGGGAAGAGAATGAAGCTAACAGGCAACAAAATTAAAAGGAATGACCAGAAAGCCTCTATCTCACTCACCATAATGAGAGCACTCACTCAGTTCATTTGGCCCATCATGGGCATTGATAATTTCCCCCCAGATAAGCAACCAAACTCAATTCCATTCTACACCACAATATGCTTAGTAATATTCATCTTTATCAAGTAGCTCTGCAATCTCCCTTTTAAAAATATAAATTTAAGAATTTCTAGTTTAGAATCATAGATGCTAACCACACACACTATTTTAAGCACCATTTCTCACTCAGTGGGCCATTATATTTTTTTTAAAATCACTTATGGAACTAGTGCTAAAGCAGCTACCAAAAATACAAAATCTGCTGCAGCTCCAACTTAATCTAAGATTAAGAACAAGCTAACAAACTTCATTATTCTTCCATGTCGATCAAGATGCACATCCAAGCTAGTCCCATTTGCCAGCATTTGGCCCATAACTTTCTAAAACTTTCCTATCCATATACCTGTCCAGCTGTCTTTTTAAAGACAGACACTGTCATAGGAAGAAGCATTCTCTTTGAAACAACATTTTGACTTTGATTATAGACAAACATTTAGAAAACTATGCATCCTTAAATTTTAACTCTAACAAGTGGTGTGCCACAGGGCCTTCAAATTTTTCCAATTTACATAAATGGGACTCATGAAGGGACTAAAAATACTTGCTGAATTTGAAGACAACACAAAGATAGGTAAGAAATAAGCTTGAAGAGGACATTTAGGTGGCTATGAAAGAGGCATGGATTAGTTAGGTGAGTGGGCAAAAATCTGGCTAGTGTGAGACTGACCATGTTAACAGGAAAAATAAAAAACAAATTATCTAAACGAGAGAATGTAGAGTTTGAAATCCAGGAGGACCTGGGTATCCAAATTCATGATTTTCAAATGGCTAGTATGCAAAATATTGCAAGAGGAATTGAATACCAAAAACGTATGGAGATTATGCTTCAGTTATATTAGGGCATAGGCAAGATCACATCTGGACTACTGTACAAGGATGCAAATGCATTGGCAGCAGTTCAGAGAAGGTTTAAGAGACTAATACCCAGAATGGGTGAGTCGCCTTATGAGAAAAAGTTGACTAGCGTGGGGATGTATCCACCGGAGTTTAGAAGAGCGAGAGGAAATTGACTGAAACGTGCAAGACTGAGGGGTCTTAAGAGGATGCTTCCTCTTGTGGGGGAAAGTAGAACTACAAGTCACTATTTAAAAATAAGGGGCCACTGATTTTAGAAAGAGCTAAAGGTGATTTTTCCTTTCAGAGAGTGGTGAGGCTTTGGAATGCTCATCCTCAAAGGGTAGTGGAAGCAGATTTTTAATTTTTTAAGGCAGATTTTTGTTAAGTCTGTAGTGGCTGTGCTTAAACAATATCAGGGTAAAGAGGAATACCCATCAGCCACAACTATTGAACGGTGGCCCAAGGTGCCCAGTGGCCCACTCCTGCTTCAAATTCATATGTATGTATGAAAAATCTACAATGAATTAAGTTGCACCCAATAACATTTCCTTTCCAGGTATTCAATGGATAAAATGCAATCATAACAACAAAAGAAATTAAACATGAGAACTGGGGGAAAAAATCTTGTTTTCTATCCCCTGCTCTTTCATAGCTCAACCCAAACTTCTCAATTTTCCATGCTACTTTTTTTCACTTCACTCACCCACACTTTATTATCAGAACTTTTCTTCTTTTGCCATTTTGCCTACTGTTATGAAAAAAATTGTATCCTGGAATACTTAATTCCCAACCCTGATCACTTTGCAACTACATCTCAGTAATGGCTATAATATATCCCTTTATTTCTATTTGTGCTGTTGTGTCTCAGTTTACAAATACAGTTGCAATCAGATAATTGGTCTTCATTTTCACCATTCTTCCTTGCTCTGATTCTAATTGGAGGTACAATAGAATTCTGATAATCCACCTTCTCCATGTTCAGAAGCATCAATAGTTCAGCATCTGATTCACAGGTGCTATTTCCCATGCACCCTTTAAACCCACTGAGGCTCCACTTCCCTTAAACTTAACAGGCCTAATTTCCTACATTTGCTTTAAACTCACAGGGTTAATTGGAAAATTTATTACACTACTGTGTAACATCTTTAAAAAAGTTAATTGAAAATTTGCTAGAGTATTAATATGAATAACATCCAAAATTTCAAAAACCCAACAGTCCAGAGTGGTGGATTATCAGAATTTTACTGTATACTCTATTACCTGTGCACGCTGTCCCTTCCTGACACACAACGATAATTATCTATTTCAGTACCCTGCACTTTTGCCTCAGTCTCTCTAACTTTGTAAATTTCCCCTCATCAGAACCCTCTCACAACCAGTTCCCTTTCCCAATTATTTAAAGTATCATCTAGTTATTTCATGTGCCAGGATGTTCTAACCCAGTTCAACTGCCTGTGGTACAATTCCTTCCTGCCCCCAGTGCTGCTGCCAATACCCGATGAATTGAAAACATTTCTCCTATACCAATGTATGAGCCACTCATTCAATTCTGATCTTACTGACCCTATGCCAAGTTACATGTGGCTCAGCTAATCATCCAGAGAATGAAATTTGTGGGTCTGCTTATTAATTTGCACTCCATACTGTGCCCATCACGACTATACTTCTTTTTCCTAGGCCAACTTGAATGGTCCTCTGTATTATGGTGCTGTGAACAGTTGTTTACCCACTTTGCTCTTATGCACACAGGCTAAAAGAATTCCATAAATTTTGGAAGAGCAAATGCCACCTTCAGTACCATAAACCTGCCTTGTGGTCAGACCCACATGCCTCTCTGAACTAGCCTTTATTTCACTATTTTTGGTATATTACTACAATCTGAAATATTTGATTTTGCTAAGAGAAAAAATTAAAAAGCTGAAAAGCTGTGGAATGCACACACAGGCCAAGCATTTAATCTTTAAGTAAATGATTAAAAGGAATGAGACAAACTTCTACAGATATACAGCAGAAAGCATTCTAACTGGTGGCATCATAGCCTGGTATGAAAACTCCAATGCACAAGAACAGAGTAGTGGATTCAGCCAGTTTCAAAAGTACATCTCTCCCCACCATCGAGAACACCTACAAGAGGCAATGCCTCAGGAAGGCATCATCCATCATCTGGACTATGCCCTTTTCTCGTTGCTGCCATTAGGCAGAAGGTACAGATGCCTGAAGACACACACCAAAAGGTTCAAAAGCAGCTTCTTCCCAAATTCCATCAGGTTCTTGAACCAACCTGAAAAAAATGTTGATGTGACCTTGGACTATATTTTTTCTTTTTCTCTCTTAATCTTGCACTAGTGCTGTTGTTTATTTTGCACATGGGTAAGTTATGTATAATTTAGTTAATTTAAGTTTATGTTAACAACTTATATTTGTCCTACTGTGCTCCTGCTACAAAAAGACAATTTTCATGGCATTTATATCTTGTGTATGTATGCCTATGACAATAAACTTGAACAAATGGGATTAGGACTACTGCTTATGTGGAGAATAAACTGTTCACATTGAGTATAAAGATCATACTAATTGGTTGAACTAAATGATACATTTTCACGTTGCAGTTTCTATGCAAGTGTGATCTACATTCAAAAGGCATTTGGTACACCAGCTTGTTGCCTGATGAGAAGTGCTGCAGTTGGGACTCAATGCTGTTCCTTTTTCTCCTGATGTCATGTGACAGAAGAATTAAGGTGGAAGAATACTCAATAAATTTCAACATTTACAGCCATCTCATATTCCATTTATTAACAGTGGGTAAGAGTGGATACACACTACAATAAAGGTTTGTAAACTTCTGTTCTTTGCTTGATAGTTACTTAGCTTTGAAAAGCACAAGTCCACAAGTGGTTGCACAAAATCCTGTTTGGAAAAGCATATCCAACTGCAAAAAAGACTACATTTTGGACCCACAGTTACAGATGCCCAGAGATTGCCACCAGTCAGTGGGAATCTAGAGTGCAAGTACATTTGTTGTTCTATGAAAGCTCTGTACTAAGCCAGTTTTGCACTGCATTCATAGAAGCTTACAAGTACTTATTGAGCACCTGTACCTGAGCCATGCTCCAATGGAACCAAAGCTAAATGTTAAGAGATGAGTAATCAAACAGATAAATTTATACAAGCATAAAGACTCCTTCAAAGACAATGGAACTGAAATGGAGTATGGCGAGATAAGTGGCAGAATCAGTCTAGTGGCTTAATAGTTACGTACTTGTTTGATTTTAGTGGCTGTATATAAAGCACATGTCTATATTACTAATACAGCTAACAACAGAACTGAAATTAGAAGGATGGCGGGAAGAACTATAAATAGGGAGACAGCAGTACAGAAGTCATGGGTGTTCCTCTGCTCAATGCTAAAATATAAATGCAAATGCTCACCAGAAAAGAAAATTAATGAAGCAACTTTTGCTTGCACTACAGAACTATTTTTTTGGAACAAGTCATGTGGTAAAAGCACAGGTAGAAGTTGTGGTGTGGTGAAAATGTATTCGCTATTTGTCAACGTCAATATGAATGATGCAAATTTTATTTTGAAAGAAGTGATACCAAAGTACTGCTATTTATATATTTAGGTGCCAATATTAATACATTAAACATTTTCAAACAATAGTTCAGCAATTTTTAAACAAGGCATAACACCAGATGTTAGCCCCATAATGAAATTTTGCTTAAGACCTGAAAAACTCAGTCTTAGACAAAGACTGAACAGAAATCAAACTTTAGAAATCTTTCCTTAATTTTGTAGGTTAACAAAAAAAATTGAAATTTTCATCCTTAAATTTTACTGGAATATCTCCAAATGCAGCACGGTAGCATAGCAGTTAGCATGACGCTATTACAGCGCCAGTGATCGGGGTTCAATTCCTGTCACTGTCTATACGAACTTTGTATATTCTTCCCCGTGACTGCATGGGTTTCTTCCCACATTCCAAAGAGGTATGGGGGTTTAAATGGGCAGCACAGACACATTGGGCTGGAAGGGCCTATTATTGTGCTGGAAATAGAAGTTTAAAGCTTAAAAGTTTTAAATGCACTAGATCAAGGTGGTCCCAGTTTGGTTGGTCAGTCTCAATTTACAAGTGTAATGGGTCATATGTTGGTAGGGAAAAGTGGGCCAATAGATCAAACTTACAACTACAGAGTGATCAAAATTAACACTTGCTGAAAGGCATGATTAAGCATGGATGCAGATGGGCATCAGTGAGTACAATGGGACACATTTACTGGGCACATACACAATGGAAGCAGAGCAAGGGTGATATCTTTGTTTCAAAACAAGAGATTCCATCTACAAAAGGACAAGAAAGAAAGTGAAGCATGGGTGGCAGGGTGAACAAGCTTAAAATTGTTCTGATAATGGTCTCAGACCTGAAATATTAACAGTTTCTCTCCCCACAGATGCTACCCGAACTGCTGAGTGTTTCCAATATTTTGTTTGTTTTTGATTTTCTTTTACAGCTAAACAGATACTTTTTCTTCTCCAACATCTAATGAGCACACTTATACCAAATTAGTAAACTCTATCTAATCTACATGCAGAAAGACAATTTAATTTGAATTGTGTCAATTCAAACATTGACAAGTTAGCGAAGGGTTCTCATACTAGCCTAAATAGGCTTTGTGTATGGACATTAGACATACAATAATACTGAGCTTAACCATAATGCTAGGCATGGCCAAATAGCTTCCTCATACAGTGAAGTCAAGGATTTGAGAAAGATTGGCACTTGTAGAGCTTTTTGAAAGGCATAAAATGCAGACTAGCATATTATTGACAAATGAATTTCACAAATATACTTGCATTATGCTCTGTTTAACACATTAATTGTAAAATAAGAATAGGGTAGAAGAGCAAAAGGACTTGAGTGGTACCTAATAAAAGAAAAATTATGAAAGCCTAGCCTTTAACAGAATAAATATCAGACTATTTCCACTTCTGGGAGAATGGCAAAACTAGAGTACATTAATACAAAAAGGTTCAGTGGGAATTCAAACCAAACTTATTCTCGCCACTTGTTGGGTAAACATGAAAGTCACGATGATAGAGATGGTTGAGATAAATAGAGTAGATGCACTTAAGAGGAAGCTGGCTAGCAAGAATAGAAGGATCAGAAATGCTACATTGATAGAGTCAGAAGAGGTGGAGACTCAAGTATAGCACATTACAAAGACTGATCGAGCCAAGTGACCCAATTCTGTAAAAAGAGACTGCAGATTCTGTAATCTCAAACAAAAACAAACTGCTGGAGGAACTCAGTAGGTCAGGCAGCATCTATGAAGACAAAGGAACAGTCGATGTTTTGCGTCAAGACCCTGCATCAGCACCGATTGTGTGAAGAAGACACCTCCCAGCCTCTGCCACTACCTCCACCTCTTCCTCCTCCAGCTGCCTCCAAATACCCATCAACCCCTCCTCACCTGGATCCACCTATCACTTGCCAGTAACAGTCTTCAGGAAGAGGTCAAGCAGCATCTGTGGGAAGAAAGGAATTGTCGATATTTTGGGTCAAAACCCTGCAACAGGACTGTGAGGAGAGGGGAGATGGCCAATATAAAAGAGGGGATGCAGGGTGATGCAACAGGAGTCCAAGGTGATCAGTGGACTGAGGGGTGCAAGATGACAGGCAGGTTGTGCCAGGGAGCAGGGGTGAAGTTGGCAGACAATGGCAGGTAAAACATAGGTGGAGGCAGACGAAGAGAGGGGAAAAATATATGGAGAGGCAGAATGAGCAAGGAGGAGGTAGGGGAGTGCAAAGATTGGAGACAGCTGCTGGAGGGAGATTAAACAGGAACACAAAGGACTACCAGCGCTGGACTCATAAGTAAAGGAGGTGCGAATGAGAACAATTAGGGGAGAGGTGAATGGCAGATGGAACCAGATGGTGGCAGCAGCAGAGGCGGGGGTAGACACCAAGTGGATAAACTGTGTGTGTAATGGGTGGATGGATAGAACCAGGTAAAGGAGGGGCACAAAAATGCGTGATAGGGGGCTGGTGTTGGGGTGTGACACAGTGAGGCCAGCTTCTGTCTCACCCTTCACTTCTTTATACTGACTACTGATGCAGGGTCTCAACCCAAAACATCAATCCTTTTGTCTCCACAGATACTGCCTGATCCAGAGTTCCTCCAGCAGTTTGGTTTTTTTTGACCCAATTCAGTATTGTATGTTCTAATTAATGAGGGAGGAAGTTTCATAAAATCCTAAACAAGGGGATGGAATCAGTAAAACAAATGCTATAGCAACATGCCAACAAACTAAAATGTACAAATGGCATTTATTAACAGATTGTCAGTACTGTAACATCCGCTGATTTTTATTACTTCACCAGGATGTTATAGCATTATCTAAATCCCCTCTGCAGCATTCAACTGGACACTCAAGTTTTCATTATTTAACCAGACATGGCTACCTTTATGATAGGACAGTGTGTACATCTTAATTTTACAAAAACGCCAAAATGTGTTCAAGTAACCCAATCATGCAAACTAAACTTTGTCTAATTCACTCAAAGTCTGCAACGTTCCAAGCATTACGTGAGCATAATGTAGGTATAGCTTTAAATTAATTGAAAAGGGACGATTTAGAAGGTGTTAAGTTATAAACATTGTGAATCACATGGACAACTAAAGAATTCCACACACATTCCAAGGGAAGTGGTTACATTGTGTCAAACATACAATTAGACTAGTTCTCAGACTGCAAAGGGCAACAATTTTGAGAGAGCTCTAGTAATAATTGACTTGAAAATTAAGAAATTCTATTTGTTAATTGGGTGGGCTGGTGATGATATGAATACAGTAGCACTTAGCAACTGAAACACAACACAGAGCATATGTAACCTTAAACTGACATGGATTTATTCTTTAGGATTTAACTTTTATTTCCAAGCCAAATCCAATAACTGATGATATGGTGCAGCTCTTTCTTCCAATACTGGTCACTCATCTACACCATAGTGTATTTATAAAGTCTTGTATTTGTCACAAACTTCCTGTTATTAAGACTGCTCTCCAGAGGTCCAAATTATTTGTCTGGAGGCACATATACTAATAACTTCAGTATATAAATCCACTACTTATAAATCTAGAATAAAAAGCACACATCCTCATGAAATACCATATTGGTTTAGGGGATGAAATCTGCCTGGTTTATGCAGTCTGGTCCATTTTGTAATTCCAGATCTACCAATGCGGTCAACTTTGTGTTCTTTTGGTTTAGAGGTAGATTGAAATTGGTGTTAAATGTAAATCTTGCCTATCATTTCTACATCCCACAAATAAAACAATTAAGATTATTATTTTCTTAGGTACAGCTAAACAAAATCATTAATCAAGAAAAATTTTAAGTTCTAATTCCCTTGATTTAAATAGACAAACTTTAGCTCTCTTTGTCTATTTAAATTATTTTCCCATTGGATGTAAAGAGAAATGGCAAGTTAAGACAAACATCCCAAAATCTAAGTTACCTGCAAGCAATGTCAAAAGCTGTTCCAGTTGTTTAGTTCATGAGGTGTCCTGTCCATAGCATATAGTCAATATGCAGCCTGCAATTCCTAGCTATCCTGTTAACAAAACCAATGACTCATTTTCATTTCTGCTTAGGGTTTATGCATCATTTTGTTCTTTCACTTTGCAGGATTGGGCATTTATTAACTTCTTAACAGGATACTTCCATTGATGAATAATTTTTATATTCACCAATATAATTTCTTTTTAAACACAACTTTGCTTTTTTAAAAATTAAGGGAAGTGACTAGTTCATACAAAGTGAGAAATTTAGGGGGAGAATACATTTGAGGTATGAATCGGAGAAGAGATAATACATCGACAAGAGACATTGAGCAGCAAGCATCATCTTAGTTAAGAGTTATTGAAAGAATATTATTGCCAACTTGAAATTAAAACAGAATAAACACTTTAAGGGGAAAGATAACCAGTCCCAAAATAAATATCCCCCAACCTTTTCACCATTTTGGCACAAGCCAAGAGTGTGATGGAATATCCTCCACTTGCCTGCTGGAGGAGT
>JARFYF010000112.1:85147513-85162945 GCA_030265395.1 Rhina ancylostomus | reverse complement strand
ATTAAATTAAACTATTTGTAAACACATATTTCTTCATCATTAAAGAATGGCAATTACCCTACAGAACCTTTTTAAACAACTTACAAATATTTTGATTATCGGCAGAGAGAAAATGAGTCATGTGATTTTACTTTCAAATAAAGCAGAAACATCTGGATGTGCTAAGCATCACATCAATTTTTTGTCCCAATCTCAGTTAATTGTCCTGTCTGGGAAGTGTGTGTTCTCATTTGTATAGCAGCTGTCAAGATCCCAAACATACCCCATTTGTATTCCAGTCATGCACAACAGAAGTAAAGCAAGTTTGGAACTTCAGTCTCTTGGCTCCTGACCTGCTCTACTGTCACTACCATGTTATTGATCCATGGAGATAGGCTGAATACATGGAACAGAATTTCTTGTCTTTAATCCCAATTCCATGTCAAAATGGAATCTTCAGGAGAGTTGGAAGACACTTATGGGATAAAGTCAAGGTGAGAACTTACTGTGATAGCCTTCCATTTGATTAATCTGTCAAACACAGGGATCAAGTTAATGCAAGTCCCTGCCAACAGCTGCATATAGGGTTGGACTCCTCACAATGTTCCACATTAAAGCTAATGGTGATTGTGAGGAATAGACCAACAATTTCATGACGTGTGTTTCATGCAGGTGAGGGTTTTTGGCCATTCCAGTGCCCAGACCTGAGCAACATGAGGTAGCAAGGCTGTGGTGAAAGAGCTTCAAGTCCAGTGAGAGCACCTATGCATCAAAAAAAATCCAGGTTGACGTGCAGGGGTGGGGAGACTTGCCTGTATCAAGTTGCTCTGAAAATTCTGTGTCCTCTCTGTATATTGTAACCTTTTAAACTGACCAATTAAGCTAGCTGGCCTGGAAACAGGACTCCACACTTCTGTGGTTGTGCTGAAACATTGTGTTTAGCAGTTACACCCAGTTGGGACCCCGGAAACAAATTGTGGAATTGGCCACACCAGTCCTTATGTGATTTACACCTGGGAAAAAGAGCTAAAATGGGGACTGCACCATTGACTGTGGCACCTCACCCAATTCCTCACATTTTCCAAATCCAGGCCAAGGGAAAATGTGCCAGAAGGAAGATTGTGCATGCCAGAGGGCTAGCACCTCTGGCATGCACAAGCCACTCACTAGATCCAATCCAGGGTTAATTTGTTCATCTATTACAATCAGGACAGATACAAACATTCAAACATATGAATTAGGAGAAGGAGATGGCCATTTGGTCCTTCTAGCTTGCTCTGTCTTTCAATAAAATCACAGCTGATCTGATTGTACCCTCAACTCCACAGTCCCATCTACCCATGGGAACCATTCCTCCCCTTGCTTATCAAGAACCTGTCAATCTCTTCCTAAAAAAATATTCAAAGAATCTGTTCCACTGCCCTTTGAGGAAGAGGGTTCCAAGTTCTTGATTCTTTGAGAGAAACAAATTCAACTCATTTCTGCCTTAAATGGGTGACCTCTTTGTAATAAACCGCATCCCTGGTTCGAGCTTCTCCTACAAGAAGAAACATCCTCTTTACACCCACTCAGGATGTGTTGTGTTTCAATCAAGTTGCCACTCACTCTTTTAGGCCAGTGGATTCATGCCTGTCATAAGCCAATCCACCCATTCCATTCGAGTAAACCTTCTCTGAACTGTTTCCAACACTTTTACATCCTTCCTTAAATAAGGAGACCAATACTGTGCAGAGGGACTTGTGGGGAGTTTGTGGGCTGTCTGGCCTCTCCTGGCTTGCAATTGATTTAATGATTGGAGTGTGAGGGGACAGTCATTGGGGAAATTATATTTTAGGATCCTAATGAATGACTCTGCCAAAGGAAATCCATACATCTCTTGCAGCCAGTGATAGTCCTATCCAGTCAGCTGGGAGACGAAGCTATGGATGCTGGCAGCCTTCTTCTTCTTCCATCTCTTTTTGCTCTTGTTGCTTTTCAGGCTCTGCCTCTTGGCCCTTGGGCTCCAGATCTCCTTGCTGCTCTCCCTCAGACACCGACTGTTTGCTAGATGCAGCGCACAGCACATGATACTGGCGACTGCATCTGGGTGTAAACAGCAGGCAATGAAATCTCATCTTGAGGAGACAATAGCGACTCTGACTACTATCCTGGTATCTGTGCTCAGCTGCTGTAGATGGAGAGCAGACTGGTACAAGGAGATGTACTGCTGATCCATCCTGATGGGCAGCGCTGGCCACTGAAAATGTCCAGTAATGTGAACACCTTTAGGATGAAGGTATCATGTCCTCCTTCCAGAGCACCATGAGGAAATTCTTCTCATGATATGTGCCTTGAGAGAGCAGAAACCTTTCCTCAGTTATTAATGAGAACCCTGATGGGCACATTATGTTGCCAGTACTCATGAGAAGCCAACAGTGCTGGCAAATCTGAGGTCCTACCTGCTCCTCACTGAAATTGATGGAGAACAAGTCATTTCTTCCCAAGTACAGTGCCTGGTGACCACTGTGAGAGCAGGTTGGGAGACATGGCAGAGATAATAATCAGGAGCAGTACAGTGGCACAGCCAGTAGAACTTCAGCCTCACAACTCCAGTGATCCAGGTTTAATTCTGACCTCTGGAGCTCTCTGTGTGGAGTTTGCATGTGCTCTCCCTCTCCCACTCCCTCTCCCTCTCCCTCTAAGATCACTACAGCTGCTTTTAAGGATCTTTTGGGGACAAAGGTCATGGATCTCTACATCCCTCCTCAATGACAGGCTTGGAAGATCTGTGGATATGTTTTTGATCAGGGACATCCACGGAGCATGTCTCTGAAGACATTCTGGGAGTTGGCTCAACTGATGGCATGTCTCTGCCTCCTGTCCTGTGATCCCATACACACCCTGCGTGACCTGTGGTTGCCATAATGGCACCCCTAGTCATGGAATTCAGTTATCGGTGTCACCACTAAGGCTCTCTTGGTTTTGTACTCAGCAGCTAAATGATCCAATACCACAGGTAATTGTCAGAATCAGGTTTGTCATCACTGACGTATGTCATGAAATTTGTTGTTTTGCAGGAGCAGTACAGTGCAAGAGACAAAGACATAAAAATTACTATAAATTACAAAATAAATAAATAATGCAAGGGAAGGAATAACGAGGTAGTGTTCATGGGTTCATGGACTTTTCAGAAGTCTGATGGGGAGGGGAAGATGCTGTCCTAAATTGTTGACTGTGGATCTCTGCCTCCAGTCCTGTGATCCCATACACACCCTGCTTGACCTGCAGTTGCCATAATGGCACCTCTAGTCATGGAATGCAGTTATTGGTATAACCACTGAGGCACTGGTGAGAGTCCTCAGTGGTGGATGCTGCCTTCTTGAGACACCACCTCTTGAAGATGTCCTCGATGATGGGGAGGGTTACATCCGTGATGGAGCTGGCTGACTGAACACACTGACTGGACTTTGACAAAGGCACAAGAGTAACTTGTAATGAGTTTTCAAGCTATCTAATCAGGCCTCTTAATGTCAATAAATGACAATAAAAGCAATAAATAAGCACAATGTGTTCTTAGTTAATCCATGACTGTTCTATGACAGTTGGAGATTTTACCCAAATATTGGGAAGGGTGGAAGTAACAATGTCATTAAATGTGCAATTGACACCAGAAGTACTTCAGGCATTAACTTGAAAAGCGTACAGAACTACACTGTTCAATTTTGCGAATGATGCAATTTCCCCTGGAAGTGATCGCTTGCATGACCTACCTTGCATTAAATCAATTTTTTTACTGATTTACTCATAAAAAGAGGGTGCTAATTGATCCAGCTGCTAATAAATTGAATTGATAACTAATTAAGATTGCCAAATCTAGTTGTATAGACTCCCAGGGATTTAGCACGTGATATCATTCTCATTACCTGCTATAACTATAGTGTCAATTACTCAGGGCCAGAGAGGTTGCAAAGGAGTAACCAGTAAAATCTCACACCTCATGTTACACTTTCAGGAGGTTTTACATCCTGAACAGTTCATAAATAGTTGACGTTTCTATTAGGTCACTGATTTCTCATTTTATGCTGGAGGAGGTTAATAAACAACATGCTCTTTGGAGGGTGTGTCATTTATTCCTGCATTTAACGGGTTTTGCATTAAATTTGCACTTGGTTTCAGGGTTTAATGCCTGCAGATGCTGACAGTTTCATTTTCATTACAACAGCAAAGTTGGAGCCACAGTTAATTCAAAGTAATTAAACTGGATACATAATTTAAAAATATCAGTCCAATGATTTTCCACCCAGTTTGATTGCTGGTATATCTGGGAGATTAAACCTTAATCCAGGGTAATCCTGGAGGGTAGTGACTTTATAACTAGTGGAGCTGCATGTTTGAATCCACATTATCAGTGCTTGTGGCACACTCTGCAAGTTAAGGAGTGTAGATTGGAGCTGCCAAATATCATAGCGTGATATGAGGAAAAACTCAGAAAGAAACTGTCATGCACAGAGCTGCTGAACACAAAACCAATGCAGCATGAGAACCTGACATTAATTGTGCAGTTTGGCTTTATGTGAGTGACAGGTGGGACAACAGCGTCACAGTGACACCATTTCAATTAGCAAACTCTGCAGAAAACATTGATTGTAAATAGACCAGTAACAATTGTGGCTTCACCAACAGGTTTCAGCATTACATAAAGAATAAAACAACAGAACAAATGAAACAATTAAGTGGTCGAGGAGGTCATATAATGATTAAAATACAAAAATTCAGTCAGTAATCACTGGATGCTTCTGATCTAAGCCTGGGGCTTGGAAGATTTGTTTTTGTTAGAGTTGCAGTTTGTACATCATGCAGAATGACCAAAGCATCACCTAGTTAAAAATAAATCTGACAGCAACTTCTGGTGCCTTGAAATATGCAGTTATATGTGGAAATCCAGAAGCTGACAATAGTGCAAACTTGCTATGTTTATTAATTCATTCCATACTAAGAATAGGTGGGAAAGCAATTATGGCAAATACAATGAGTAAATGAAACTCTGAAAACTGGATAATTATCTAAACATGCTGACCTGGCAAAAAAATTCACAATACTTCAAAATCTTCGATACTTAAAATAATCTATCAACATTTTTCTCGCCCCCCCCTTAAATTTACCATGTTTTCAAATTATCTAATGAAATACAATTCAAATTTTATATGTAATATTAGATTTCTTGCTTTATGCCTCTTGGCCTTTTTTTTTTACTACCAAGTCTCAGTGAGGATCCTTTACTCTGACTTCCTGAAGACTTTCACTACCCATTGTCCTGCTTACTGACTGCACAGACATTATGACAACAGATGGTAGGATTAGAAGTGTGCAAGTACTTCATGCCCATCCAAGAGCAATCGTATTCCATGTTAAAACCATTCAACCCAGGGACAATCATATTCACAGAAACTCCTGTATTAATGACTTTTTAAACTCATGTTAAAAACACTGAATATAGAAGTAATCCTTTTACTTACTGTGGATCCCAAAGTATCCATCATCCAAAATGCACTCCTCTTCTGGAAAAAGGAAGTATTGGGAGAAGTCAATAATTGTTTGAAAATTGAACAATTTTGCATTCTTCTTGCAATACTGAGCTTCGAATTAATTTAAACTTTGTTCTCCAGCACAGGATATACTTATTTTTTGTAATCCATAATACTGAAGTATTTTTAACCATATATTTATCATCAAAAAGAAAAAAAGTTATTCAAATACCTTTCCCAGATAGCATACTGAGCACTGAAGGTCACATCCAGGTCTTGAAAACGCAAAAAAAAATTGTAAAACTTGAAAAGCAAGCATTTTTAGTTGCTTCAATACCCAGAACCCAAAACAGCCAGGGAGAAAGATAGGGACAATGACTTCAGCATCAATTAGTGATGTTTAAGAAAGACAAGGACTGAACAGCAATATAGCAACTAACAATAATGTGAAACACAAGTTCCAACAGTATAATAGAAATCTAGGACAAACAAGTGCACACATGATGCACCGAGATCAGACTATCTGTATTGCTATGAAGTTATCTTCACTACAACAATAGGAGAAGTTTAACAGCATGAAGCAGAATTCATTCAACCAGTTAAAAATGTGGACAAATCTCACCTTGTTGGGGAACATGAATTAACATATCAGCCAATGCCCCCCATCTATTTATAAAATTCTGAGCTGTTGTAAATGAAAAGAACTCTGCATTACTGTAACCAGGAAGTTAGTAGCCACCTCGTCAAACCACTGAACAAACACTCTGTTCAGTTGTGCAATTACCTCAATGTGTTCCACAAGAAAATTTCAGATGCCCATATAGAAAGGTTGATTGTTTTAAGAACTCTGTACTGATCCTGGACCTAGAATACAAGTCATTCCCAGCCATTTCAGCCCAGAGGCAAGTTACCTGCACGGTAGTCTCACTCTATTGGCTTACTTGTAAACTTCACTGTAATGTGCAATTTCTTCACAAAATTGATGAATACTCTTCAGGATGTAAGCATTTGCTATTCAATTGGAAAGAATGCATTTAGGTGCATAAAATGCACTTCCTTACAAAAAATATTCTCCTGCTCATAGTTTGTGATATCTGTACGAATCCTTATTAAAACTGGTTAAGATAGCCAACAGGTGCAACACAAATTGCAACTCTTAGATTATTCACTGTTAAATGGCAAGGATTGATACAGAGTTCCGGACCAGGGCTAGCTGACCTTTACTGAGTATATAGGTTATTTAGATAAGGTAGTTACTTAAACATGTAAATGTTTGAATAAGACATCGAGCCAACAAGTGCTACACCAATGGAAAATCATAACTACTTCATGAGCCATACCTATAAGGCAATGCACCTGGTGCGAGAAGTCAGGTTTACACTAACTGGCAATACTTTTAACTGATTGAGATACAATAGATGAAGTCTATAAGAAACTCAAACTGTATCATTAATATGATCAAGCATACTTTAAACCAATTCAACCATTGGCAGCTAATGTTTCAATTTCCTGGCACACCACATGGTAAGGAGCAAAGTTTCATTTATTATACCAAACGATACTGTATGAAGCAGCAATAATTTCAGAGAATGGTTTAAGCACAGAACTTGCTACAACAGAAAGAAGCCAAGGCGTGCAGCAAGAATAGTTATCAAGGCAAGCCAGATAAAAACGAAGAGGGAGAAAGGAATGGAAAGGTATGATGAGGCTCGATGAAAATACCAAGGAAGAGGATCATGCAGTACAGAACAAACTTGGAGGGAAAACATACCCAAAGCAAAACAGAAAATACTAGAAGCCCTCAGCAAGTCAAGCAACATCAGTGGGGAGAAAAACAGAGTTGAAGTTTCAGATCAAGGACTATTCATATGAACCAGTTAATCTACTTGTCTGTTCTGGACTGATAATGTGTGGTGGAACATGATAGCCCAGTACTGGACTTGTCCTAGAAAGGAAGGTAAAAGTTGCTACTTTATATTTGCCAAAATGTGTGTCTTTGTTTCGCATTTTGGGATAGCGAGGACCTGGATTCAAGACCTTCAGTGTTCTCATTGTGTATCCACAATAATATGCAAAAACTTCCTTACAGCTTTATAGCAAAGGCACAAACAGATAATCAGAGATTAGGAAACCGCAATGTGCAGTCAGAATTGGGATCTTTTGAGCTTTATCACAAAAAGTACTACCTCCTACACAAAGAAGTGAAGTGTTAACAGCTCTATGCCGCTACATCCCAAGTACTACTATTCTGGATATGTTTCGACAGCAGCAGGTTATGTACAAGAAGCAAAATTCAATTACATTAACTGTCTTCATGGTACTTGCAAAACATGGCATTTATTATATCCTCAAACACTTATTTAATAAAAAACTTTGGCATCTTTTCAAAGAAAAAGATCTACAACTTTGAATTCTGCATTGGACATAATGGTCCCTGGCTCACCTTATAACTGAGATCTAGCTTAAATCAAGAAATTAGCAGAAGCAGAATGAAAAGGATGGTGTTCAATTCTGTTTCTTCATTAGCACCAGAAATCTGGAATTCTAGACTCATGATCGTCACAACAAGGGGAAAGCTGGTATCTGAGGGGAAGAAGTCTCATCTTAAGAAGTTTTACAGCAATGACAATAGCATGTTTATGGAACACTGTCACTTTTGAGTTGCAAATTTTTTCTTCTTTTTCAATCTTTTTTATTAGCTTTCAAATCAATACAAAATGGTATATAACAAAGTGTGTACATATCTTACAAAGAGATCTGGATATCACTCAAATCATAGATAACCATATAATATAGAAAAAAACAAGGTCCAACAATCTCTCAATTAATGAAAAGAGTATAAGGGAAGAGAAAAGAATTGTGTTAAAAGAAAAGGCCCAAATCAATATATAAAAATAAATTATAAACAATGTAAACTAAGCAAACAAAAATTAAAAACTGGGCCAAAATTTCTCAATAGAAACAAAGCAATATTATGTCATCAACTCCGTTCCTCTGAATTAAAAAATTAATGAAGGGGGATCTACATCATGTGAAATACAAATTTTAATGAAAGGCAAGTGCTGAGCTACCTGAGCACCTGTTCTTGTCCATGACCTGCTGCTGTAAACATATCCAGAAGAATAGTACTTGGGATGTAGAGGCATAGAGCTGTTAACACTTAACTTCTTTGTATAGGAGATATTTTTTTTTGTGATGAAGCTCAAAAGATCCTAATTCTGATTGCACCTTGAGGTTTCCTGATCTCTGATTATCTGTTAGTGCCTTTGCTACAAAGCCATTGCTACAAAGCCATAAGGAAGTTTTCACATTTTATTGTGGATACATACCAGAAGGAAGCTGACCATACATTAAATGCGGTCAGCTGGACACACAAATCAAGTGGTCTCTGGCAAGGCTCAAAGATAGTTACCTTCATTAAAGCAATTAAGGAAATCAAGAAAAAGGGAACAAAAGCAACCAATTTCATGAAGCACCCAGAGATGGTATTGTCTGAACAACAGCAGTAACACCTTGGGGGAAACTGTGCATCATTTCAAAACAGGTCTTCATCAAATCTTTTCTTCATCTGATGCGGTGCTCTCTGTACAGATGGTCCACTTTGGGATTATACATCCTACTAAATATTGTACTCACCTGTGACATGCAATTTAATTCTTCTCAACCTTATAGCTCTTAGGTGTTTTAATTGCTTCCTTTGTCTGTATTTAAAAATCCAAACCTTAATAAAAACTTAATTACAAATTAAGGCCAAAATGGCACATTGAATCAGCAATGCGCTGTTTTGCTGAATGTCATCTAAGGTCATGCATTTATTTGTTAGCTTCTGCATGGTAGTGTAGCAGTCAGTGTAATACTACTACTACAGTGCCAGCGATCGGGGTTCAATTCCGGCCACTGTCTGTAAGGTGTTTGTACGTTCTCCCTGTGACTGTGTGGGGTTCGTCTGGGTGCTCCAGCTTCCTCCCACGTTCCAAAGATGTACAGGTTAGGAAGTTGTGGGTATGCTATGTTGGTGGTGGAAGCATAGCAGTACTTGAAAGCTGCCACCAGAACATTCTACGCAAAAAATGCATTTCACTGTGTGTTTCAATGTACATGTGACTAATAAAGATATCTTAATTATGTCTGAGGTGAGGAGAAATTTCACTATTTAGAGGATTGTAAATCTTTTCTCCATCTCAGACAGATGTGGTTTTTCAGTCACTCAATATACTCAGTATTGATGTCTAATTATGATAGGTCTTTGGACACTTAGGGATTGTATGAGAAAGTGGACAAGGCACAAGATCATCCATGAAATTGAGTAAGAGTGCAGACTTTAGTGAACATACTGCTTCCACCTAACTTTTCTCTTATTTTTTGAAGGACTTGCAGAGTATGGAGAAGGCTTCCTAAGTATGATTGAAATATTTTTCAATACATGGAAATAGTCTCTTGATGCATGAGGAGACTCCACATGCAATCACTGTAAATGCTTTACTATTCTGAAGAACTTCCTCTTGATAAACAACACCTTTTCAACAGTGATACATATGCCAAAGCACAGATCAGAAGTCCTAAGATTCAGTACTATTGATGCTCCTAATTCTGCCATGACAGTGAATACTTCATCCCTTGATCAATAAATTTTTGGAATTAAGAGATATGAGGTTAATGCAGGGAAATCACACTGAGGTAAAGTATCAGCCATGATCTTGTTGAATGTAAGCAAATGTAAGGGGCTGAATGTGTTACAATGTTGAGCAAACTCAGAGAGCCCAAATGCAGCACATCGATACAAGACTGGAGTCAGGATATTTCCTCAGGACAAACGCAGGCAGTAACTGGAAGGAATCTTGCCTCGAGATCAGATAGAAGAATCCCAACACAAACTGGATCTTCACAAAGGAATAGAGAACACAGGACTGCTCTAGAGTAAACCACTCTAGACAACTAGGAGCCAAAGATAGACCAATACTCTGGCAACTAGTGCCAGAGAAGCACAGGTACTTATGCTAGGCCCCTGATAGAGCTCAGATGTGTATTGTTATGTAATTAGTCCAGCATGGCATCCATGTGCTGGACAACAAGGCACTAATGGAGCCAAATGAGGGCCAGAACTCAGAACCATGACAGAATGACTTACTTCTGCTACCATTTCTTATGTTCTTCAGCCAAAGGACTAAGTACAATTTTTGAAAACTGAAGCCCAGAGTAAGTAGGCTGCATCTGGCCCTGCAAAGTTGTAAATCTCAAACAATGCTCCTCTCAAACCAGGAATTTTGGCACTTTAGCATTTTGCTTACCCACCAAGGATAGTACAGACCCTTGCATCATAAAGTCACCTAAAAATTTATCTACTTATTTGAAAGATAAACACTTCCTTCTCTGGGTCATCAGTTAAAACATTATCCTGCTACTTTAAAGAAAGATAAAACTATAAAGAAAAATAATAGGTAATCTGTAGTTCTCCTTTCAGTATCCGTATAATGTTTAAAGCTGCAGAAAAAGTTCTGTCAAAATAAATATTAAAGGTCATTACTTATTTTTAGCTCTCCTTAAGCTTCAACAATCATACAAAATTTGCCTGCATTATGTTGTTTTACCAGCTTGTAAGTTTTCAGTACATACATAAAATGTTTAGCAAATATGTGACATCCTGGATCTGCTAAATAAGTAATTCTTGAATACTGTAAAAGGTTTATAATAAGACACTAAAGTTTATGTAAACATCTTCTTGTTATTTTCACTGATCCTAAAAATATTTCCTTCATCTGTTCATGTTCTGGGTTTCTTGATAGCTGGGTAGAGAAATGAAAATGAAACACTATGCTGCTGTTTTCTATCAGTGACAATCTCCCACCAATTACAGACACTGAAGTGATCCTGTTTGTTATGTTGTTGAATTTCATCACAAAGCTGCAAGTGATAGTGCTGAGAAATCCCAGGCAAAATATCCTGACAATATTTGCTGGGCATGTATCAATCACAAAGAGAGCAGCATTTATCTCTTAACCAGCATCATTAAAAGAGGTTAGTTAGTCATGCATCCTATTGCTGTTTGTAGGACTTTGGTAAGGGAAAATTGACTAAAGGCTTTCCTTCATTACAATATCAATTACACTGCAGAAGTGACAATTTTCCTTCAGAATCCTCAGAATTGCAGAGAGTGCTATATAAAAGCAAGTTTTTATATTCCCTTATTGATTTCTGCTGTTGTTTTGCACATGCAAGCAAAGGTTAATATCTTATTGAAAAGTTTTGCCTATATGGCACTCGTTTTTAATACATAATCATTTCTTAAATCAATAGTTGATTCTAACAGCTATATGTGCCAGGGTAAATAATTTTCAGTATGTAATCAGTTTTCAGTATGTAAGCATATTTTCAGTATCTAATCAGATTGAAAAAATGAACATAGAGTAGAAATTGTTCCTAGTTACATGCTCTAAAAACATATATACCACCATATGCATGTCATACTCAAGTTCTGAAATTTGAATCCATTGACGTAAATGCAACTAAATTTCAGAAGTGGAGAGCAATGAATTTCAATGGAATCGTACTTAAGATGGACTGTACAATACTAGTATGCTATCATGCATGAATGTTTAGTCAAAGCAACCTTAGAAGAGTTCTTTCCCACTATATTTGGGATAAAAATAGATTGCTTAAAAATTATTTGTGAATGGTCCCTCTGGGAATAAACACTTTCATGAGTTATGCTTGAGTCTAATTTTTTATAGTTTTTTTGTAGAGATAAATCAGAAATAAAATTAAAATTTAACAAGTGAATCTGTTACCATGAAATGAAAAAATACCTTACCTTTTAAGTAATTACTTTAACAAATTCTTCAATGCTGCACTGCACTAAAGCTTATGCTGACCCTCAGAAAAAATTATCTTAGTCTGGAGAATCAAAATGGAAGTCGCTCCATGTTATAATCAAGTCAGAGTTCATAATGTATTTTGGAGCTCAGACAGTGAGGTTATTAGATGACTTATAGCATGACATGAAGTGTTTTATTGCAGGAAATTTCATCTGTTCAAGAGATTTAACAATACTGTTGATCTGTTATAAGGATAGAGATGGGGAACTGGCATAGAAAAGGAGGAGGCTAGTAGAGATCTTCCATGATCATATAAAATAGTGGGGCAGCTTTGAGAGGTGTGGTGGCCTATTCCTGCTCCTATTTCCTTGTTTTTACCTCTGCCTTCTTTGACCCCTTCTGTTTCATTTTTTAATGGAAAGAACACCAAGAAGGCAGATCAAGTTTCACTCAGGACAGATAACCAGGCTCTAAAGCAAACTGATGAGATGGATAACAAACGGGCGGGCTGGGAAGCAATTTGAATGGACATGGTAGGTCAGTAAATAGGCTGGAAAACATGTTGGAACAGTTGATAAGCAGTTAAACTGGAAAATAATTTGCATTGGAGATGGTGTAAGATATACAATTACAACCTCATAACTAGGTTTCTTTTCATTCTGTAAATTCAAGGTGCTAGCAATGGGATTCAGGTTACTTCCACAACCCTAACAACCACAAGAATTTCACACACACACATCTAGTTTCTTAAAATTAGCTATAGTTCATTGGATTGATAAGTGCACCCCAAATCAATTTGTTTAAAAGACAATGCCATTTTGCCTTAGAGCCTCTTGTTGAGATGATTTCAATTTATACTGGAAATGCAAATCAGGTTTGTCAAAACCTGAAAAGAGAAACACAAACTTCAAGCAGGTAAGGACCATTTTGTTCCTTGAACCTGCTCCATCACTTAACATGATCATGGTTGTTCCCATCATCCCTTTTACATTAAGGAATATATCTGCCATCTTCCTGAATATATTTAATGACCTGACCTCTACTGTTTTCTGTGTTAGAAAATTCACCACCTTCCTGGTACAGACATTTTAGGTGGGATCCTACTCCATTGCTTGTGACAGAAAGTTCATTCTAATTGTCAGCTCCCTTCTTGTAAACCAGATTGATTGGTTTATTTTCCAGCATTTTGTTTTTATTTAGCTTTTCATCATTTTACAATTCAACTTTAAAATTGTGTTTATTTTAAATCAATGTGGTGCCAGTTTAATGCCTGTTTTTGAGAAAATTAGTATTTATTTGTAAAATTTGAATTGATCAATGGCATTGCACCTCATATAGACTGAAGTTGCTCTTCAGGTAAAGTGGGGTCAGATGGCAGGGGATAATTGGATCAGGGCGAGCATATAATTCAGTCTCCAATTTAAAGTTCTGCATTCCTCTTGTAAGTACCTTTGCCCTTGTTTCTCATGGAAATGCTGTGTACAAACTTGTAATTACACCGTCACTTCTGTTGTGGTATTGCAATGCTTCCACAGGGAGAAGGAAGGAAGCTGCAATTATAATCTGTGTGGGCAGTTCCATTATAACTTCCTTGTGGCCATTGGAATTTAAGCATCAGATTTTGCTGTAAGCATTCCAGTTGCACTTTCCTATAGACTTTTATGGGGGTTGTGTGTAGCAAATTGCTATCTCCAGCACAGCTAAATAGCTTGACACTCTTCACTGAACATCTAGAATATACAACCAGAAAAGTAACTGTATTTCCTTACCTAAAGTCTGAACCAGAAAATATAGATTAGAATAGGAAATTCAATGTCAAATGAAGTACAGTTGTCAAAGTAAAGGGCACAAAGACTTGGATGAAGAGAACGATAAAAGAGACAAAAAGTTAAAAGAATTGTTCTCAGCCCTCCACAATGGTATAAAATAGCTGTAGGAATAAGATGCCATACATGTAAAAATCAATTTTCAGAAAAATTCTTTGGTCAAACATTGGAGCTTGGGTAACTTGCAGGGTGCTTTGCAACAAATGACTTACTCCAGTTCACCCCAAGATCTTTCTGCTGTGATGGAAAACTCTAAATGTGCCTGGAAGAGTGCAGCTCCAATAATACCCAAGAAATTCAACACCTTCCAGGACAAAGGATCCCTCTTGATTGGCACTCAATTCACCATCCTAAACACTCATTTCCTTCTCCACCACCAGCACACAGTGGCTTTAGAAAATGCTCTGCAATTACTCACCCAGGCTAGTCCAACAGCACGTCCCAAACCTACAAGCTCTACCACCGTGGAAACCAAGGGAATTCCACCACCTGCAGGTTCCCCTCCAAGTTGCACCATGTTCTGACTTGGGAATAAATCACCAGCCCTTCATTATCACTAGGTCCAAATCCTGGAACACCCTCAGCAATATGGGAGTATCTTTACCAGAAGGAGTGCAATAATTCAATAAGACAGCTCACTACCATCACAAGGGCAATTAGGGATGGGCTTTATCAATGATACTCATGTCCAAAAAATGAATTAGGAGCAATTGCACCATTAAAGGAATACTTGGACCTGGATGGATTTTTTGTAGTGAGCTTAGTCAACGTCTGTGATGTCAGTATGGGAACTTAATGGCCTTCAGTAGACTTAAATATAGAACCAGACAGCAAGGTATCATTTTTGCACAATTTGTAGGGATGAGGCACATCTAGGAGAGCAACTTCTAGATTTTTTCTTTAACTGTACATGTGCACAGACTAAAGGCTGCTGTCTAACTTGCAGGTAAACAACAGTAAGCACTATTAGCTTCAATGTTATTTTCAAGCAAAATCCATCTCATTAGAAATGTTGTAAATTTTCAATAAATCTCTAATGATATTTCTTGGGTCAAAGGATTTCCTGTTCAAAGTGATAGATATGTTTGTAGCAAATTGGGAATAACATCTGGGGAACAAATTTGTAGCGTTTGGATAAGGAAAATTCCTTATGTTTAGATATTAAGTGTTTTTTTACCAGTGCATTTGACAATTCTGTCCATTATTTAGTGAAAACTATAATTATTTGGCCACCATGTACTCTTTTACATATTATGCCTTTACCTTATGTCCCTAACTGTTTTATTGCTCAGAATACAGACCTATTTTTAA
>JARFYF010000112.1:84985875-84997140 GCA_030265395.1 Rhina ancylostomus | reverse complement strand
CAACTTTCCCTGTCTTTATTGGAACTTCCCATTTCTGATGCAAGTCACCCATCTGGGATATTGGCTTAGTTTTTCTCTATCCATCAGCACAGCCTGACTGCCTGCACAACTTATGCCCATGCAACACTGGCCGTGCCCTTTCTTTAATCCATTTCTCCCCCACCTTGTCTGAAACTTGAAACTAAATTGAAAATCAAGAAATAAAAAATTGCAGAAGCTGGAAATCTGAAATAAAAACAAAGTGCTGGGAAATACTCAGCAGGTTTGGCACCCCATCTGTGGGAAGAGAAACAGTTAAAAGTAAATTGTCTTTCCCTCTTCCAGTTTTGCAAAGGGGTCTTTGATCTGAAATGTTAACTCTGTTTCTCTTCCCACAGATGCTGCCTGACTGAGTATTTCTAGTGTTTATTTCAGATTTCCAGCATCTGCAGTTTTTTTTCTTGATTTTTTTTTCAAATTAAAATTGTAATGTTAAGGAACTGAACAATGCTATCTTTGACACTAACACTATATTTTTAGTACTGCATAATTTTAGGCCTTTAATAACATAGGATAAAGGTCAGTCAGTTATAGAGTGTGAATGTTCATTATTCCAGTTTCTAAAGTGCAGTCACATTCCTTCAGTATCAGAGCTCTGTTTTCCCAATTCATCTTTATTTCTTGGCTTCTCTCTGTGACCTTGCTAAGTTCCAATTATGGCCAAGTAGTGGCATTTTGGGGGAACATACAATCCTTTTCAGAAATCTCTTGGTACCTGCATTATTTCAGTCACATAAGGCATGCCCTTTTGCTGCTCCCAGCTGATACTTTACTCATGGTAATGGTAGTTTATTTGACTGCTGTAAATTGCCCCTATAGTGTAGGTGAGTGGTAGAATCTGGGGGAGTTGATGGGAATGTGGATGAATGAAATATGGAAATGAAGGGTCTCAACCTAAAACATCAGCTGTCTATTTCCTTCCATAGATGCTGCCTGACCTGCTGAGTTCCTCCAGTACTTTGTGTGTTGCTCCAGATTCCAGCATCTGCAGTCTCTTGTGTCTCCTCTCTCTGAATGAAATGTGGACCTGTTTGTGTGCTGCATCTCTCTGTGGCTCTATGGCTGTAAAAGAAATATATTTGCACAGACAATATCTTGCTTTATAATGCAAAAGTGTCTAATTATGGAGACTGAATTACATAAGGTTGTATTTTACACTCTTATAATAACAGTGCTCGAGGGAATTGAATTGCTTTTGTAAGGCAAATTAAAGGGAAAACAAGATCTTGCCTCCAATTATAACATCTGATCTGGCAATGTCCCCTACTGGCACTTGGTTTATAAATCTGACAGTAAGCAGAACAAATATTCAATTTTATGTCATTTTTTAACAATTTTTAATTAGAAGGTAAAAATAATTTTAAAAAGAAAAATATCTACAAATATGGCACACCCAAAATAAAAGCAGGAAATGAAAAAGTTACAAGATAGTCAGTAGCTGTAAACTTATTGCCAATGATCATTGCTGCTGAAAGGTGGTGCACATTCTTTCTGTTGTTGATTCAATTGCACTGATTCATTTGTGCAGTTCGATTATCTTCTGTTTCTTAGGCCTAGCATTTTATCGAGTCTGTGAACTGTTGCTGACCATTTATTTATTACAGGTCAGCTGGACTCCTCTGCACATTGCTGCATCAGCAGGCCGAGAAGAAATTGTGAAGGTGCTGATTAGTAAAGGAGCTCAAGTCAATGCTGTCAATCAGAATGGCTGCTCGCCACTGCATTATGCTGCCTCCCGGAACAGATATGAGGTATTAGACTAACATTTTAAAAATGAGTCAGTTTCTGCTTAGTCAATATCCTGTTTTTATTGTTGCTCTGATATCCATTTCTCTTGAGGTGGTAATTCATTTTGGGTCATAGTTTCCCAAATGCCATGGCCTTCTTGAGCTTGAATCTTTCCAGTTTCTCATTCAATCATAACCAATCTAAAGTCTCTTTCTTACTCTACCATGTACTTCAACACCTTCCTCAGGGATACTCAATGTCACATCCCCCTTCCTTAGCTGCACCAACTGTAATGTGTATATTTGCAATCTTTCATTGCTCATCAGCCTTTCCACAACGTCTGTCTCAGAATAAAACTATGCATAGAAAGGAAGGTGATTAAAGCTCCTACACGATCTTTTAGGATTGATTAGCATTTCAAACCAGTATGAAAATCATAAATATCAAACATTTACCAAAGGTATGTTGGCCATCCTAACCTTTCTAGGTTCAAAATATACCAGACAGATCATAATTTGTATAAAGAAAAACATTTAAAGGATAGACAATTTGACTTTCTCTCATCCAAATTTAATACTGTGACCAATTGAAGCTTTTCCACCAGGGTTGGAATGTGGTGGCACAAACATTTGCAGCCCTCAGTATTCATCTAAGCAGTATGTGCAGTGCAAATTGGTGTGATAGCAGGCTATTCACTCCTCTCTCTGATCCTGCATTATTAATTCCTCTCCCCCAACAGATTCTGTTCGTCCCAGTGAGTTCCTCTAGCAGATCGTTGCTCCAAATTACAATATCTGCAGGCTCTTGTGTCTCTCTCTTTCTCATAATGTTTGTAGTTCAGTGGAGAACCCATGATGAGTACTGAAAGAATATTCTTAACTAATTTGGTGGAGAATTTTGATATGATTATCTTTTATTGATTTATTTTACTGTTGCCTCCTTCTCTGTTGGTTTCACATGCCTTACTAGTTTCTTTAACTGTTAACTTTTCAGCCCTCTTTGTATTTTATTTGTATGTTCCCTTTCCTTCTGGTTATTTTAACTTTCATCTGCAAAGAATTTCTGTTATACTTATGATACTGGAAATGTGATTTACAATGGACCCAATGCACATCAAGTGTATATAGTGATTAGGAGAAGTAGTATTTGTCTCAATAAGTCAGGAAATGAAGCCTTTTAAATCACTGCAGGACTGTGCTATCCAGTGCTCTTTTAAAGATCAAATGTGTATTTTTAATGGAAATATCACCAAAGTTTAGTTTACAGCATTTTAAGATTTGATTTTGTTTTCCTGTGTATTCACTGACAATTGTTCTTGATGTGTTCTGAGCTAATATCCCAAAGTTATATCATAATAATAGAGGAACTCCATTATATAATGCACAATGTATAATTCTAAAATGTGGTTATTTTTTCTTTAAAGCCACCAAGTCTACTAATTAATAAACACAGAGTTAAAATTTAATTGCACTCCAAGTAGCATGTAAATCAGGTTTGCGTGTATTCAGTGTTTCGGGGTATCCCAATATCATAGTCTTCATCAGATCTTTTGGGTTCACTCAGCAGGCCAATAAAGGTTCTACGTAACAAATACCACAGTGGACTAAATTAATTCTCATTAAAGCTCTGCACTTGGTTTCTTTTGGTGCTTTTTAATCTTTCCTCATGCCCCTGTTTGTTTCATATTTGAGACCTTGTATCTCCTTTTGGGATGTAGATATATTTTTGAGTGCAGGGAAGAGTACGTAGAAAGCCAAAAGCACATCTTGACATAAACTGGATTTGTGCGCTATTGATATCAGAGTGACAAGGTGGCTTGTATTCATCGCTTCTAGGTATTAATAGTTCCATCTGTTATTCTGCAAGTAATAGTTAACTTATTTTTTTCCATTTGAGCTATAGTTCAATCTGGTTTAGGCCATTCTTTACCATGGAGCCATTTAAATGGACTGATGGCCATTTAAAGTTGCATGTATTATTTTAGACATTTGGCCTGTTTATTATTTGAAAGATACAGTCCGTGGTAGTTCATTACACTGGCATCACTCAATCAAATCACAGTTACACATCAGACATATACATATCTACAGCTTGATGAAAACTAAACAGACTTCAGGAGCCCATTTCTATAAAACTTTGCTTGTCTCGTGCATACTTGATGTCATGATTTTTGTTATCAATCTTTTCCCTCAATAACTAACATTTGAAATAGCCTGTGTATGCACATTAGGATGAAAATCCTCATTTTTGAATAGCAGCACAAAATAGGTACAAGTTATTACCATAGACCAATTTCACCCCCTTTCAACTAAAGTAGTTACATTGTGTAACAGGTAGGAGATGCTGTGGCATTGGATTTTGAAGTCAATGCGATCTCTGTTTTATATTGTCAACAGTCTCTTATTCTGATAGGTAATTGTAATTATTTTTTTTATTGCTGCTTTATGGTTATATCATCCTTATGGAGATATTCCCAGAGTTGCATGGAAGGATCGTTGTTGTCATCCAGTTGCTAATGAGAATTAATCTTCTCTTTGTTAATGTCTTCCTATAGATCAAATGTAGTTTTGGGGAACAATTTCATTTTTTTTTAGAAATGAGTAACCATTTCTAGTACAATTATCAATCAGAGACAGTAACTCTGTTTTTCTCTCCACGGATGCTGCCTGATTTGCTGAATGTTTCCATGATCTTCTGTTTTTCTTTCAGATTTCCATCTTCCACGGCATTTTACTCATGCTTTTGCACTATAAAATATTTATAATTGTAAAGCTGTGCACTTTTTTTGAAAGTCCTAATCTGTTTCCACTATCTGTTGATTTAGATCGCTAGCATGTTGTTAGAGAATGGAGCAGACCCCAATATCACAGATAACATCCACTCTACTCCTTTGCATAGAGCCGCAGCAAAAGGAAATTTCCATCTTGTTCAGCTCCTACTGAAGCATACAGCCTCTACAAACCTCCAGGACTTGGAGGGAAACACACCGCTGTAAGTTCCTCTCTTATTGTGTGGAGTTCATGTGGGATGCAAGTATTGAGAAATAAGGGTAAAACCTGAAGTAGGTTAAGCAGCTTTTGTTTACCTTTGGTCTTCACATATACAGATGATTCCTGTCATTATCATCTGTATAAATGTAACAAATAAGAGAGTTGAGTGATTTTAAACATCTTGGAAATATTAATTCAGTGCATATTTTAGTCTCCTTCATTTAAGAGATTTTTATGAAAAGTTAACTCTCAAAGATTTCTGTTAGAAAGTGAGTTAATGCATGAGATGTATCATACAAATTTTTGTTCATAGGTGGTTTTATACTGTAAATTTGAAAGCAACCATGGAATTTCCAGGATACAACGAAAAGAATGCCTGCTTGATTTAAAAAAAACAATTGCTGCAGCCCTTCTCCCCTGCCCCCTCCCTCTCCAAAAACTGATTATCATATTAATAGCTTTGCCCTTGTCACCCAACACCAGCTTCCAGTGAGGCGGAAGATCCACTAATGGAATTTAAAAGTCTAATGGAGATGCAGAAGGTTTTTTTCCACATTTTATAGCATTTGAAATTATTACTTCTGAACTGCACTTCTTGAACTTTCTATTTGTATGTACATTTCCATGATGAGCATTCTCTGAACAAACAAGTAAACTCTGAAAACATATCCTGCTCACTCAAGAATTTGATTCTCTGCTCTGTGGGCATGGTTCTAATTTTTTTCACCCGCCTTTCATAATCCAGCATCCTATAAGAAATGCCATGGAACATTTAGTAGCATGTGATGTTTGCATTTGATGCTTGGGTCCACCATGCTTGGGTTTTCAGGAATATTCTTTTATTGTTCATCTCTAATTTCCCCCAAAGGTGCTAGTGGTTCACCTTCCTAAACATTGCAGTCCTTATAGTGATATTGGGTAGGGAGTATTCAGACTTGGGAAGGAACTGTGATGTACTTCCGAGTAAGAGTAGTGTACGACTCAAAGAATAACATTAAACTTGTAATAACACAGAAGAAGGTCATTCAGTCCATCACATACATGCCAGCTCCCAGAGGAGCAATCCCATTCGTACCATCTTCCTCTTCCTGCAAACCCCCCCCCACCAATTTCTCCAACCAAATCCTTATTTCCCTTTAACCCATATGCCTGCTGCCCTTGTTCTTGTTGGTGGTAGAGCTCGCAAGTTTGGTGAGTGCTATTGGAGTAGGCTTGGCGAGTAACTGCAGTACACTTTGTAGATAGTAAACATTGCAGCCATGATGTACTGGTGGGAATGAATCTAGAATTGTGGATGGGGTGCCAGTCAAACAGGCTTTTTGTCCTAGGTGTTCAAAAATTTAAATGTCTTTGAACACATTTGTTGCAAATGTTCGAATGTTTTCTTTCAAGTACTTTTGTCATTCTTGTAAAAAATCATCCTTTATATTAGCATAACCTATCACATACAGCTTGTGCATCAAGAGATCTGCTGGCATACTAGTTTAAAAATAAAATCACACGGCTGCTTATACACCAGATTATTGAATAGTGGTAATGCCTCATTTGCCAATTTTAATCACTTAAGCATGATGCAAATTTTTCATTTAAAAATAATAATTTTGTGATAATTAGATTTTGTTTACTTGCCATTTCATTCGTCCAGTACCAACCTTAACACTGTGACTTTAAACTTTTAGCTAAAATACATGACGGACACCAGACTGCACCACACCTCCAGGGCACACAGTAGTGCAGCTAGTGAAGCTGCTGCCTCACAACTCTAGCAATCTGGATTCAATCCTGACCCTCTGGTGCTCTGTTGAACTCTGCACATATCCTCCGTGTGATCACACGGGTTTCCTTCATGATCTTGTGGGTTTCCTCCACATCGTTCCCAAGATTTGTAGGTTGCTAGGTCAAATGGGCACAGTAAGTTGCCTCTAGTATGTAAATAATTTGTCCAATCTAGGGGAATTGATGGGAATGTGGGGAGAATAAAATAGGTTAGGGTAGGGTTGGTGTAAAAACAAAATGGGTGCTTGACAGTTGACATGGACTAGGTAGGATGATGGGCCTGTTTCCATGCTATTTCTCTCTATGACTTCATGACCATTCCTGAGTGCAGGTGTTTGCTTTCTGCAAATTGGACTGTGCCTTTACTTGTCCATTACACAAGTAATTAAAGCATTCCAAGGCACAAATCGAAACAGAAATTTACAATTGTATTTTGGCTTAAGTAAAAATTCCAAACTTGCTTCAGAAGCCTGAGCAATGCAGAGGTGAGTTTAGGAGAGCTGTTTATAAGTTTAAATAAAGAGGTGAGATTTGAAAATGTGGTAGAATTTGAAGGATACCAAGGAAAAGAGCCCAAGAAAATGAAGGCATGGCTAATGGATTTGGAGTGTGAGATAAGACCTTGTTTTAAACTTTTTCAGACACTTGGCCTGTGAAGAGGAACGGGTTGAAGAAGCCAAGCTGCTGGTGGAGAATGGAGCAAGTATTTATATTGAAAACAAGGAAGAAAAGACACCTCTACAAATGGCTAAAGGTGGACTTGGCCTACAGTTACGCAGGATAATAGAAGGTTGAAATTGAACTTGCATTTCTCTCAAAACATTGACTAAGGTGGGGAAAATAAATTCTGGACACTTGTGTATCGCATGCTTTCTTCTCCATATAATGTACACATTACATGGTGCATTACCTGCAACTCCTGAAGTATTTAGGCTTGTACTTGAAGTCTCACTGGCTAAAGTGATAGCAACACAGATGGCTGAATAAATCCCCTTTGTATTTTTGTTTACAGTGTCAGAATTGTCCATTGAGCAAACTTGCACTGTATGTGTTCTCTTTGTACTTTTTTCCTATTTCCCATCTGGATGTGCTCCCCACTTTGAAATTCCATTATCTTAATAAGCTGCACTTCAAGTTTATTTAGATTAAAACAAAGATCAAAGGTTATGAGGAGAAGGTAGGAGAATGAGCTTGAGAGGGAAAAATAATTCAGCCGTGATCGAATGGTGGAGCAGACTTGATGGGTCAAATGGCCTAATTCTGCACCTATATCTTATGGTCTTAAGATGACTTGCTGCTGCTTGTGCTAAAAATGTTTGCAGTGTTTAAATGGACAAAACTGGGCTCAATTACTGTCAAAAATGGTAAAAGGCCTAATAGTTAATGAGTGCTGATTAGCAAAGTTCTCAACATGTAGTTGGGTTCTACTCATCATTTTTGACTATGTGTAGCTCTTCCCTTCACTTGGGCTAACAAGCGATCTACATGACATTCCTTGGGAGGCAGAGGAGAAGAAGTAAATCACCAATGTGAAAGACAGGTTTTAACAAATTCTTATTTTAATTTTCCTCTTGCCTCTGGCATTAAACACACTTCAATGAATTTAATGATAGTCACATTGGATTGATGTCTCTTACTATTCTACCTCACAGCATATGGAAGGAAAATCTGCCAGTTTTTATTTGGGCTGATTTCCAATCTGATAATGATGTTCATGTTAATTTCATAGCTAGAAATGCCCAGTACAATACATGGGTTCCTAATAAATAGTGGTAGACTTGTGTAATTCATTGAGAATAATGCATTTGTTAGCATATGAAGCAGTGGCCTTGGGCTTCCATTTTACTTTAATATTAGAATATATTTACTTGTTAAATTGACACCCATCTGTAATTCAGATGAGGTGAAAAGAGATTATTGAAATAGCATTTAACATGTAAATCAGTTCTAAAGTTATAGTGAAATATTGCGTGGGATTGGGCCGACCAAGGTACCCATGTCAGTCCCACTTGGCACATATCCCTCTAAATCTTTCCATCCACGTACCTGTCTAGGTGTCTTTTAAATGTTGTTAATGTCCTCAATCACCTCCTGCCAGCTCATTACATTATACAGTCCACCTTCTGGTAAAAAGTTGCCCCTTGGGTTTCTATTAAATCTCTCCCCTCACGCTAAACCTATGCCCTCTGGTTCATGATTCTCCAACCCTGGGAAAAAAACTGTGCATTCACCCTATCTGTGCCCCTCATGATTTTATAAACCTCTGTCAGATCACCCCTCATTCTCCTATGCTCCAGAGAATAAAGTTCCTATTCTAATACTGAACACTCTTTTGGAGCAAATCGTACTTGGAGATTTAAAATTTGATTGTAAGAGCTGTTTCTCTGACAACCTTCTGTACCTCTCATAGAGTTGTAGAGCAAGGAACCTGCCCCTTCAGCTCACCATGTCCATACTGATCATCAGCTACTCTTCTACACTAATTTCATTTTCCAGTACTTGGCTCATAGTCTCCTTTGCCACAGCGATTTAAGTCCTCATGTAGATACTTCTTAAATGTTGTGAGGGTCTCCACCTCCAGCATCCCTTCAGATAGTAGTTCCAGATCTATATTTTGGCATGTACTAACATGATTCCTGTAATAAAGATGCATACACAATCATAACCTTGTTTTTCTTTTCTTTCTATGAAAAATCTTAAATATACTTCCATCAAATTATCCAAGCACTTTCACCCAAAATAGGTTCCAGCAATCATTATTTTTCAAGCCTAGCTTGCCTTTATTGCTGCTGGATAAACTGTAGGCTAAACGTATTTGTACAAAGTGATCTTAGATTTGGTGGTGGTGATTTCCCTTACCTTTTTGGCCCTTGGGTTTCTGGGCCTTGCACTTCTCCACAACATTACTGTTTCAAAATCCACTAGCTTCTAGACCACATTTGTTTCTGGATCATGTTGCAATTCTACTGGCCACGCAGTCAATCTTTCACTGCTGCTTCCCAGTTACCCAGTTCCATATTCATCTGAGGACTATTGACTGCGATGCGTCAATGTGGTCCCAACAGTTTGTGCCCATTTAGGCGGCTGCTGCTGTTTGAGAGGGGCCCTGATCTTCTGCAAGTTCATATGCTCAACTCACTTGCACTCCACTGTTGGAGTCTTGGATCTTTCTATGCCACTAAAACAGTGCTCTAATTAACCACTCCCTCCTCTAGGGGTTCAATTCTTCATTAACTAACTTCATCCAAATTCATTCAGCGCCTGAGAATATATTGGTGCTGTCCTCCCAAGGTAACTGCTGGATCTTTGCATCTGGTTTTCAGGTTTTTGTTTCACTTTGTATCCACTTCCTGAATTAAACTGTTATTATGCTGGTTCCTCTGTGAAAGAAGACACTCTACAGCTGATTTTTAACTTGATTTTCATACCTTTTGAAGATGTCATCAACCATTTTGTAGCCCGTACCTATGGCTTTCTGAAGAACAGGTACTCGAGAGTTGACATCAGCTACTGAAATAACACTGGTATCCACCAAAGTGAGTCAAAGTTCACATGCGCCTCTTGCAGTCATACAGGATGACCTGTGAAAGTCGACCCGCGCTGTGATAAAGCAGACAACAGCGGAACCAAGGAGCGTATAATTAATGCTTTATTATTGTAATGCTAGCAGGCGTGAGGGATACAGAGAAAGAGTAAACCTGAACCCTGTACTGATCCCCACTCAGAGATTTACTGGGTAGTGTCCCTACTTTTACACTTAGTCCCTGGGAAGTTGCACATACTAGGGCAGTTGCTTACAGCAAACTTGTAGCAAAGATATGCCTTAAACATTTCTTTGTTTCTCACCAGCACTTGAAAACTTGTAGCCACAACTATAGTCACCCCATGGTTGAAGCAATATCATGCCATGGTTGAAGGAATAATAGCAGCACACCATTAACCCTTACATTTCCAGTTACCTTTTACAGATCTGTGAAGATAATAATCTAAAGCAGGCGGTACCATTCACACAATAATCTTGAAATAGAGGCAGTAGTGATAGTGCAGCTCTGCTTTGTTCCTCTATCATTTGTCTGCAACGATATACCTACACCTATTCCTTTTGTTTTTGTTTTTCCAACTCTTCAGCTTTGGTAGACTCCTTCAATGGTTTGCAATATCCGCTGAGCTCTTCATAAGGCTGGAAAAATATTGTTGTGCTCTTCTGATGTCTTTAATTCTTGAATCCCTTTAAATTTTTCATGTGTGCAATTTTCCATGCTTCTGAGCTTCATCTGCACCTCAGGCTACAACATCTGTGTTGAATTTGGACTGGTCCTGTCAGGAACCTTGCAAATTGCATTTTAGTACTCATTTGTGCAAGTAACATATGCTGGTGCTGATGCATGGTCGTTTTGACCAATTAGAATATTTTAGAGGAAGACCAAATTTGCTGCTAGTGCCAAATATAGATGGACTCTGTCTTTACTTCTCGCTGTCTTGGTGAAGCAGCCAGCGTAATCAAAGACCCCACCCACCCAGGACATTCTCTCTTTCCTCTTCCATCAGGTAGAAGATACAGGAGCCTAAAGGGATGTACCAGCAGACAAGGACAGCTTCTACCCCACTGTGATAAGACTTTTGAACAGTTCCCTTATACAATGGGATGGACTATGACCTCACGATTTACCTTGTTGTGACCTCGCACCTTATTGCACTGCACTTTCTCTGTAGCTGTGATAATTTACTCTTT
>JARFYF010000112.1:84970526-84985272 GCA_030265395.1 Rhina ancylostomus | reverse complement strand
TTTTCTTGGCATGCTACTACATCTGTGTTTGGCACTAGCAGCAAATTAGGTCTCCCTCTAAAATACTGCAATTGGTCAAAATGACCATGCAACAGCACCAGCATATATTACTTGCACAAATGAGTACTAAAATGCAATCTGCATGGTTCTTGACAGGACCAGTCTAAATTCAACAAGATGCTGAAACTTTGCTATTGCAGCAATCAGGGAAGAACATCAGCCCTGAAGGGCACAAAGCTCATGGCAACCAGATGACTACAGAATATTCTATGGCTACTGTGGAGGAGATAGAGGAAAGAGAGACCTCCCAAATTAACAGAAAGGAAAGCTGATGTGCTTAGTGTCAGGAGGGAAGACCAGTACACCAGAGGGGCCTAGAAACCCAACAAGCCAGTGTAGGAAGTGCTGGTTGGCTGTCTCCTGAGCTGTTTAGTGCACTAATAAGAAATGGAATGGCTTTGCAAGACATTTTGTGACCTCACAAGGTATGTCAAGGTGAGCTGCAGTCCATTAAAAATACTCTCTCATACGGACACAGTTATCCGGAGAGAGGCACACACTCATGCTGACTGTTATTCATCCACAGTCTCTATACTTTCCACCTTTTCCTACAGCATCCATTATCTTTGCACCTGCACTGATATTTTACCTCCATGTAAGTTAAGCATCCAAATGTAGGATTACAAGGAGGTTGCTCAATGTCTTTCATTTCATCCATTTAGGCTAAAGTAATGAGTAATAGGATTGCCATCCCATGAGAAGATGGCCCTCCCTAGTGCATGTATCTGGAAGAGATGAATCTCTTCCTGGGCAAAAGGATCATGGAGTCATATGTGCCACATCACAAGTAAAGGCTGTATGAAAGTTTGCCAGCTCTCATCATTGTGAATGTCTGTGATTAAGACATCATCGTTATTATGTGATGCACCAGCACCCTAAAAGCTTCTTGAGTATAGTGTAACTCTCTTCTGATTTTCCTTTGAAGGGTCTGTTTCCCCTCATGACAACATCTGGACACTAACTGGGAGTAGCATGAGAAGATACATAGACAGAGGAACAGGAGAGAAGTCATTGTTTAAAAATAAGCGGTCACTCATTTAAGGCAGAGATGAAGTAAGTGTTTTTCTCTCCCTCAAGGGGTAATGGTAAAGGAGTCTTTGAATATTTTTAATAAGAGGGAGATATTTGATAAGCAAGGGAGTGAAAGATGAAGATGGGAATGCAGAGTTGAGGTTACATACCGATCAGCCATGATCTTATTAAATGGTGGAGCAGGCTTGAGGAGTTGAGTGGTCTACTTCCTAATTTATATGTTTGTCTCTTTATACATTGATTTAAAAGTGACAGGAATAGGAAATTATTGCTTGAGCAGGATGAAGTGACAGTACATTGATTGTATCCAATTGTGAAACATCATCAGTTCTTATTCAGTTTGAATATCAGAATGATCAATTGTTTTAATGATTTTTCCGAAGGACTTCTTTCTAAATGCATGTGGACTTTGCTGGCTTGAAACATTAGTCACTCAAGCAACTGTCTACCTATTGTCTGCCAATTTAATCAATATATTTTGATGTGCATCCATCCCAGCTACATCGAGTGCAGCGGTGAATATCCACCATTGATGTTAATCAGCAGGCCAAAGCACCTCAAACTCTGCTGACACCTGTAGACTGCAGTTCCTCTAAGGAATATGTATTTTGGGTGAAAGTCAGATTGTGTTTCTACACTATCTTGCTCAAGCAATCACTTGCTGTTCCTGTCAGTTTTAATTCTATGCATTAACAGACAAGCATATAAATTAGTGGTAGACCTCTTGGCCACTCAAGCCTGCCCCACCATTTCAGCTGGATATCCTTCATCAGGAAATTCACTTAAATTGCAATCCACTTAAATTACTGGAACAGATAATCAATTTGTGTGTTAAAAGCTGTGCAGGTGGACTTGCAAAGCGTCTTTATGTATTATGCATTGTCCAGGCAGTGTAGTCAGTGCTGCACAGAAAATGTCAGGCAGGTGTGGACTCTTGTGAGGTTAAAAGATCTACTAGGAAACATGGTATTGAACATCAGAAAATTCTTCTCATGACCTATGAAGACCTAGGCATTTAGGGACTGGAAACCCTTTCTGCTAGTGAAAAGATCTGGGTTATTTAATGGAACCCTTGAGTACAGTTGATGGCTGCTTGCCCTCAAGGGAAATCAGCAGTGCTGGCAAGTCCCAATGTGAAGATGCCAGCTTCTCCTCACTGAAACCAAAATAACTGAATTTGTTGCTTCATGAGTACAGATCTGAGGTAACCTCTCCAATGTTGTGGTGAGCAGCAAACTGAGAAATTTGCAGAAATCAGCATGGACTGCCTGGAGCGACACAGTGGTCAATAAGTTGAGAGTCATTGTGAGCATTCTTCCATAGAAGAAGCAGTTATGCCATGAAAATCATAACGAAACATCACTCACGCTGCCACACTTCTTGGTTATTACAGTGGTGGAAAACTTAAGTCTGCACACACATTGCCTGTCTAAAATCCAGGTACAATTCAGTGCCTTCCTGTGCATAGAGGGTTATACCTCAACTGTTCATTCCCCTTGGTTCCCAACCCACTCTGTGTTGCCTGCAATGCCTGGCCCGAATCTTACAGTAACAGGGAGCAACTAGCCCAGTCACCAGGGAAGGATCCATTGAATGAGCAGCTCAGCAGCTAAAGGCTGCTATGAGCACACCCTAGTGATTTGAGCATGCTCTGTCAAGAATGGGAGTTGAATAGCTTATAGTTAGTTCCAAAGTTGATCTGTGAGCTATTCAATGTCAGCAGAATGTCCCTTCAAATTTGTAGTAAAGGAAGAATTTAGAGTGCTATGGTCCTGATTCTCCTGAGACTTCCACAGCAGCAATTGTTTAGAGCTTTGGGCTCCAAATTTTGTCATTATGACATGAAATATTTGTCTCAAGTCAACTGATGTCATTAGCTGGCTGCATAATGACAGAAAATATCAGGCATGCTAATATGGATTGCAGTCAGAGTTCCTTGGTCCATTTTCCAAAATGGCACAACTTCATTCGCATAAGAGCAATACAGCATGGATACAAGCCCTTTGGCTTAACTAGTTTATGCTGACCACCGTACCCACCCAGCCAGTCCCAATTTCCTGCATTCAGCCTATATTCCTCTAAGCCCCACCCTCCACGTACCTATCCAAGTGCTTTTTAAATGATATTATTGTACCTGCCTCAACCATTTCCTCTGGCACCTCGTTCCATATACTCACCACCCTCTGCGTGAAAAAGTTGTCCCTCAGGTCCCTTTTAAATCTTTCCCTTCTCACCCTAAATCTATGCCCCCCAGTTTTGGACTCCCCTACTCTGAGGAAAAGACTTTCCATCCACCTTATCCATGCCTCTCATAATTTTAAACATTTTAACAGTCCAAAATCGAGTCCCAGATCAGCCGTCAGTTGTGGCAGGGCTTACATGCTATAATGGGCTACAAAACGAAGTCAGGCGGCATCGCTGACAACAACACATCCCTCCCATCGAACCATAGAACAGTACAGCACAATACAGGCCATGTTGTGCCAATCTTTAAACCACACCTAAGACTATCTAATCCCTTCCTCCCACATATCCCCCTATTTTAAATTCCTTCATATGCTTATCTTCCCAATGAACTTAATGCATTCTATACTCATTTTGAACAGAGGGGATTGGAATGTCACCACCCACCCCAACAGCCTCCAATGCACCTGTATCCATAGTCACCATTGGGGAAGTCAGATTGGTCTTCCAGAGAGTGAACCCGCGGAAAGCAGCTGGCCCAGATGATGTCCCTGGCTGTGTAGGAGTATTTGCAGACATTTTTAACCTCTCACTGATTCAATCTGAGGTTCCCACCTGCTTTAAGAAGACCACTGTCATCCCGGTACCTAAGAAAAACAAGGTAACATCTCTTTATGACTACTGCCAGGTGGCTCTGAATTCCACCGTCATGAAGTGCTTTGAGAGGCTGGTCATGGAACTCCAGCCTCCCAGAAAACTTCAACCCACCAGAATTTACCTACCCCTGAAACAGGTCTACAGCAGATGCCATCTCCCTGGCCCTGCACTTATCTCTGGAGCATCTGGACAGTAAAGACCCCTACATTAGATGATTGTTTATTGACTACAGCTCCACCTTCAGTACTATAATTCCAGGCAAACTAATCAGCAAACTGTGAGACCTGGAACTCAACACCTCCCTTTGCAACTGGATCCTTGACTTCCTGACCAACAGACCACAAACAGTGAGGATAGGCAGCAACACCTCTGGAACGATTATTCTCAACACTGGTGTCCCACAGGATTGTGTCCTGAGCCCCCTACTCAACTCCCCTATATACTCATGACTGAGTAGCCAGATTCTGCTCTAACTCCATCTACAAATTTTTAGATGATACTATCATAGTGGGCCGTATCTCAAAAAACAATGCATCAGAGTACAGGAAGGAGATAGAGAGCCCAGCAGCATGGTGTCATGTCAACAACCTTTCCCTCAATGTCAGCAAAACAAAAGAGCTGGTCATTGACTTCAGGAAGGGGGGTGGGGCACATACTCCTGTCTATGTCAATGGTGTTGAGGTTGAGAAAGTTGAGAGCTTCAACTTCCTAGGAGTGAACATCACCAATAGCCTGTCCTGATCTAACCACATAGACGCCACAACCAAGAAAGCTCTCTAGTGCCTCTACTTCCTCAGGAGGCTAAAGAAATTTGGCATGTTCCCTTTGACACTCACCAATTTTTATCAAGGCAGCATAGAAAGCATCCTATCCAGATGTATCACGGCTTGGTATGGCAACTGCTCTGCCCTTGACCGCAAGAAACTGCAGAGAGTTGTGGACATAGCTCAGCGGATCACGGAAACCAGTCTCCACTTCATGGACTCTGTCTATACTTCTCGCTGCCTCAGTAAAACAGCCAACATAATCAAAGACCCCACCCACCCCAGACATTCTCTTCTTCCCTCTCCCGTCAGGCAGAAGATACAAAAGCCTGAAAGGATATACCACCAGGCTCAAGGAGAGCTTCTATCCTGCTGTTATGACACTATTGAATGGTTTCCTAGTATGATAAGATGGACTCTTGACTTCACCTTACTGTCTACCTGTATTGCACACTCTATAGCTATGACCCTTTATTCTGCACTCTGTATTGTTTTACCTTGTACTACCTTAATTCACTGTGTAATGAATTGATCTGTATAAATGGTATGCAAAAGTTTTTCACTGTACCTCGGTTCAAATGACAATAATAACCCAATTCCAATTTCTAAAAGGTCGCCCCTCATTCTCCTACGTAAAGACCTAGCCCGTCCAACCTCTCCCTATAACTCAGGCCCTCTAGTCCTGGCAACATCCCCGTAAATCTTTCCGTACTCTTTCCAATTTAACTATATCTTTCCTATAACAGGGTGAACAAAACTGTACACAGTACTTCAAGTGTGGCCTCATAAACGACTTGTACAACTGCAACATCGGTATTGGTATTCTTTTATTATTGTCACTTGTACCGAGGTACAGTGAAAAGCCAGTCTTTCAAACCGATCGTACAGGTCAATTTATTACACAGTGCAGTTACATTGAGCTAGTACAGAGTATTGTTGCAGTACAGGTAAAAAAAACAATAACAGTATAGAGTAAAGTGTCCCAGCTACAGAGAAAGTGCAGTGCAATAAGGTGCAAGGTCACAACAGAGTAGATCGTGAGGTCAGAGTCCATCTCACTGAATAGGGGAACCGTTCAATAGTCTTATTACAGTGGGGTAGAAGCTGTCCTTAAGTCTGGTGATCCCAGCATAATCAATGACCCCACCCACCCCAGACATTCTCTCTCAGTCAGGCAGAAAATACAAAAGCCTGAAAGCATGTATCACCAGGCTCAAGGACAGCTTCTAACCTGCTGTTATGAGACTATTGAACGGTTCCCTAGTATGATAAGATGGACTCTTCACCTTACCTTACCGTCTATAATGTACATTATAGACAGTATATAATGTCCCAACTCCTATACCCAATGCCCTGACTGATGAAGGCCAGTGTGCTAAATGCTTTTTTCACCATCCAGTCTATCTGTGACACTACTTTCAACTCTGTGCACCTGTACACCTTGGTGCCTCTGTTCCATTACACTCCCCATTGCCCTAATTCATAGTATAAGTCCTACTCTTGACTGACTTTCCAAAATGCACCACCTCACACTTTTCTGTATTGAGATCCATTTGCAACTCCTCAGCCCACTTCCCTAACTAATCAAGATCCCCCTGTAATCTATGATAACTTTCTTCACTATCAACACCACCACCTAATTTCATGTCATCCGTAAACTTACTAATCAAGCCTTGTGCATTTGCATCCAAATCATTTATATAAATAATGAATAACAAGGGTCCCAACACTGACCCTGTGGCACATCACTAATTACCAGCCTCCATATGATTTATATAAGATAGAAATAAATTTGGATCACATGGCAATGAACAAAACGTACTGTGTCATCCAATTTCTAGGCACTTTGGTTTTCTGACTTTGAGACCCATGTCAGTCACATGGATGTCACCTCCAAACATTTACCAATCACTGCTGTTTAACTTCTGTATACACAAGGACATTGTTTTTGGCGGACTGATTTTGGTTGAAGGGCTTGGAGGGTTTCAGCCAGACCCTAGTATAACTCCCACAAAGGTTGCAGAATGACAAGAAAATTAAAGTATCTCAATTGTTCATATGGTAGTTACCCTCATGCAGTGATCTCTCCCGATCACTTTGGCTGATCTGGTTTTCTTGCAGGTTCAGTAGAAAATCAAAGTCAATAGATTGAAGGCAAACTGAAAAATGAACGGAGTTTATGATAACATTCCTCCTTGAAATACAAGCTAGAAGCTTACATTAATGAGCATATGTTATAATAAGATTGAAATCTTTATGGGCATTCCCAACTTTATGCGCAAAACTGGCTAATTTTTGGCTTGGAATTAATCAGTTTGAAAGAAACCCAAGGGCACACCCAATGATGTAGGAAATTCAATGGAATATTAAAGTTACTATTCTGCTTAGGACTGGTTTCCCCACAAGCAAACGCACAAGTATTGGTCAGAAAATGAATTGCTCAATTAGTGTGCACACTGCATGATGCAACACAGGCATTTACTACCCTCTGACCAAGGCTCTCTAACCTGAACTGTTAACCGTGTTTCTCCTTTCACAGATACCACCTGACATTGCTAACAGTTTTCTGTATTTATTTCATGTTTCTAGCACTTGCAGTTTTTGATTTTCATTTCCTATGTTCTAATTCCTGCTTAGTATAATGGGTGCTATCATTTGAGAAAGGACCCAAATTCTACCAAATCAGAATTGTTGCTGTTTTATTTGCCACCAGATGGAAGAATTGAGATTCCTGCCCTACTCCTTCTCAAATATACAGCTACTGCTTTATCATTATGAATCGATACAACTCATTTATCATAATAAAAAGACGTAGATATGATCTGCATAAAAAATAAGCGAGAACCATTCTCTGGATAACAAACAGGAAATTTAAAGTCTGATATCCATCAAAGCCCCAGATGTTTAGATAGGAATGAGTTCAAAGATAGGAAATTCTACCATCCATGAAACCAGAAAAATCTGCAACAAGCAGAAATAAACGTCACTTTCTACTTTACATTTTGTAAAAACAATTATAAGATTTTTTGTGCTTAAAAATGATATAATTGCTACTTCATTGATGTGCCTTAACCTGAAAGGACTCTGCTTAGTGCACTTCCAAGAATTTTATCATTCCCTTGCTCATCTGTTTCTACATAAGGAGAATCTCAGTCAGAAATTCATTTATGGAATCAGTTTGGGTGAAACAACAAAGGGCAGAACACGTTGATAGGAGTTGTCTTTAGGCTGCTAAACAGTGATGGTAATGTTCATCGTAGCATATATCAGAAAATTAAAGGCATATATAACGGGTGATAAGGGGAGGACTTTATACATAGACTTCAAACTAAGTTAGCAGTGATATTGCAGAGTATGTACAGATGGTTTCTTAGTATATTGAGGAACCAACAAATAAACAGGCTATTTTAGATCTAGCATTTTGCAATGAAAAAGGATTAATTAATAACATGGCAGCTAAGGGGCCTTTCGGAGAGAAAGATCTTATGATGAAATTTTATATCAAGGTAAAAGTGATTTAGTTCATTCTGAATCCAAGGTTTTAAATTAAATAAGGCAAGCAATATATTTATGAGGTACAAGTTGGCTATGGCAAATTGTGAAACTACATTATATGTTCTGACAGTAAATGGGCGATAGCTTACATTTCAAGAATTGATACATAGTTTACAGCATATATATCGTATAAGGCACAAAAGCCCAAAAAGTGCTCCAGTCTTGACTAACAAGAGAAGTTAAAGATTGCATAAGACAAAGGAAAAGGATGATCATGTTGCCAAAAGAGCAGCCAGTCTAGGGATTGGTAAAGTTTCACATTTCACCGAAGGAGAACCAAGAAAATGGACTTAGCACAAAAGATAAAAACTCTTTGTAAAAGCTTCTATATGTGTGTAAAAAAAATAGAAAAAAAAGACATTTTATGGACAGAAATAGGATAAAATACATCGGGAATAAAGAAGGGATAGAAAAAATAAACAAATATTCTGCCTGTCTTCACAGAAAATCTCCTGGAAAAGAAAGTTTCATCTTACAAAATTCTACAGATTCCTGCAATAGTTCCCACAGAAGCAAATGCAATAAATGCAAACACACCAATTAAAACAGGAGGAAAGAGAAATGGGAAACCACAGACCAGGTAGACTGAAATCAGTAGTAGGGAGAATAATTAAGCGGTGATAGGACACTTAGGAAATAATAGAGTTGTACTGAATCAACGTGAATTTATGAAAATAAGGTTAAGTCACACCTTTTTACCTATTTTCACCTTAAATATATCCAATGATCTGGCCTCCACCACCCTCAGAACAGAGAATTCCAGGGATTCATTGCCTGAAGTTCTGTGCTCTTTAATTCCTCTTAATTCCTTATTTGCCTTCCTCTGCTGAAGCATCATTCGCCAATTGAAAAATCACTGCCTCAGGGCACTTTTGCGCAATTTACAGCAGTGGTCCAGAGTGATCTGCCCATCCATTTTTCCCTCATATCCAAGACTGGAAGAGTAGGGCATAATGTTTCAATCTTTTGTAAGCAATGTGAGCCTATTGGTATATTTCTGAGAATGAGTGTGCAAACAGATGTTTGGAACATTACAAGACATGCTTCAACTAAACCCTGCTGCAATTAACGAGCAATCCTGATTAATAATCTTAATTTGCAGAGTCCAACAATACACTTCAAAATTATAGGATTATTTAAATTATATTGAGTTATTCTAATACTGTGAAATTATTCTATTTGCAATCAGACTGAGTGTAAAAGACACATGCAGCAGGTACAACTGGGGCATTTACAATCTTCCCATAGTTTATTTGCCTGCATCTTAGATTTGTGAATTTCCACAGCACCTCTTCCTGCCACCATCACAACCCCACAAGCAAATGATTTAGTAAGGAATGGTGCAGCACTAGTTACTGATTTACAAAAGTCACCAGCAGAAATGAGTGGAAAATTCCTAGAATCCAGGCAACTGCATCTGACTACATCTCGGGATCTTATTTTACCACATGACTGATGCAGGCTATTTTTAACCCTCTGTGCACGTTTGTCCCTCTCTGGCAATGTGGATAAATTCTCAAACCATATGATGAAAATGGTTGAGTATTTGGTCACCCAAACCCAACATTATTACCTTGGCTTTGCTTTAAAAACAATGAATAATATTCTAAATATTCCTGCTGAGTTTTGTAATGTGGCTTTCAACTGAAAAGATTTTTTTTGAAATCCAAGTAACTGACAGCACTGTAAATTGTACACACTTATTTGATTATTACACTCAAGTCACTTTAATAATGGAACAATCATTTGTATTTGTCATCTGTCCAGAATTCAAATTCTTTTTCAGCATTGTAGATAAACATTTATTGGGGTGCAAAAGGAATTGACGTTAGTTGATTTAATGGTGAACTATTTTTATTACAAGGATTCAACAATTTTTACTGATGTTTTGAAGACAGCTTCTGCAATCTCATGCCTTTCTATGGAAATGAAAATCCCAAGGCAATGGAGGTATTTTCAGATACATTAGTTTACTGGAAATAAATAAATATTTCTTTCTGTTAAACAGTTTTCATGTGCATTTCTGTTTGCCTGAGCATCAAAAATAGTAACACTGAAAAGATATATTCCACCTTCTCAATTTAAAAGTTATTCTGGATCTTTTATTCATGATATTCTGTTGAAGAACATTTGTACCTTAAAACTTGTCATTTGAATGCAGTAGCACCATATCCTGACCCAAGTGCCCAAATACTGGTCAGAACTGCAAACCAAAATTGACGCAACTAAATTATGAAGATGCACCCACATTGACCAAGTAAAAAGTGGTATGATACTAATTTTTTCCCCCATTTATAATACTCGGTCAACAAAACATCCAACAAGTTTTTTTTAAAAACAAAGCATACAGCATCCAGTCATAGAATTAATTTTAAAACACATTTTATGTTCAAAGGAAAAAACAGAAGGAAAAGGATTGTTGTAGAGAATGATGTATAACAAACTAACTAGCAGCTGGAAAAGTGACCACTTGCTCACAAAAGACCTGATTAATTTAAATTATTTAAATGCACATTAAGAGAAAGGTCCATATGGTTTGGGTCAACGTTTTCTTTAAAACCACTGATGCTCTTTAACACACTGTTCTAAACCAATGTTTCCTGCTCAAGTCTTTCAGTCTTTACAGTTCATCGGGTCTGTGGGAAGGAGGGAATTCCTGCTGTGTTTGCTCAATGTCTGATGATATGTCTTTTTCCTCCTCTTGCTCACTCTCCTCTTCTAGTCTCTTTTTCTTCTTTCCTTGTTTCCCCTTCTTTCTGTCCTCTTTCTTGCCGTCTTTATCTTTTTTCTTTTTCTTCTTCTTCTTGTCCATATCAATTGCTGCAAGGTCTCCCTTCTGGCCTGTCCATTCTTCCTTCAAACATTCTGAAAGAGAATAAGTTCATCATCGGTAGATTCACCAAGTGTGCCATAACCTTTGTAAACTGATTTTCTTTCACAGATATAGCAATTGATTCTGAACTGCATTACTCTAGCGAAAAACCACAATGGATTGTCCATTTCAACAAGACAGTACGAGTTCTCTGATATATGGAGGATGAAGTTCATATATTTTTACATAAGTTACCTTTTTATATGAAAGATCATTTTAAATGGTGTGCTTAAACAGAGAGATTGAGGATGTTTGCAAAATCCCAAGGTAGTATCGTGTGTAGCAGCAGGGTGGTTAAGTTATTGGACTATCAGCCAGAGTTCTAGCCCATTGATCCAGTGGGATTCCAATTTATTCCTATGTGGTAACTGAGAAATTTAAATTCAATAATTAAATCAAATGGGTTTTCTTTGCACTAATGTTCTCCAGGGAAGGAAATCTGCCATTCTTTTCTGGTCTGGCTCCCAACCCACCAAATGTGGCTCCTACCTTCTCTCTTCAGGGGCAATTATGGATGGACTGTAAATGTCAGCATTGACAATGCAAATGAATAAGTAAAAGCTGAAGATGATGGGACAGCTAAACAACACATGTGCAATGCTCGGTTTTATGAACAGGAGGCATGAAGTACAAACACCAGAAGTTAGGCTAAACCTGTAAATATAACAATTACCTCAGCTGGGATACTGAGTCCAATGCTGGGCTGCCATTGTTACAAAAGGACTTTGTGGAAGATACAGAGGAGTTCACTGGAATGATTCCAGGGTTAGCAGTGCAGCTATATTGTCATTGGAGAAGCAGGGCTTCTCCTTTGTATGAAGAGACCAAAGAAGCAATTTAATGGCAGTAATTAAAATTATGAACGATTTATACAGAGCAAGTTAAAATAAACGCTTCCAAGCAGAAAAGTCAATTAGCAGAATGCTCAGATATAAGATGGCTGGCAAAAGATTCAGAAAATCCATCAGAATTATTTCTATATGGTGAGTGGTCAGAAGGAGGCAGTTCCCAGGTAAAGACAGGGTTCCGTTGCCGAGAACTGTTCCTAACCCAAACTGTTTGCAAGTCAGAAATGAACAAAAGCAGCATGTGGAAGAGAAATCACAGAAACAGCTGTGAGGGGAGAGCGAGTAGGGGCAGGAAGAGCAGCTGCCAGTTGGCCTCATTGACGGTGAGTAAGCGAGCAAGTCAGCTCAATGCTCCCAGCTCTGCCCAGCCCCCACATGTTGCAACTCAGGATGAGGTGGGGGGGGGGGGGAAGCAGAAGAGAAGGCACGCAGAAAGGCCCCATTCCCACCCGGCAGAAGATGCTTACTGTCCGCAGCAGCCGGCAAATCCATCCTGCTGGTCTCCCAAATGCTCAATCATATGTACAAGCTGTCCATAAGTCAGCCGCTCATAACCTGTGAAGGACCAGTATTTGCAATGCACTAACAGGGCAGTGGACACAGCTTCAATTGTAGCCTTCAAAAGAGAACTGAATACTGAAAAAATTCAGCAAATAAAAAAAGGGAACGAGAACTACTGGGATTGTTATTTGAAAGAACCAGTAGAGACTCAACAATTCAAACAGCACCCTTTCGTGTTGACTGTTCCATAATTCTACACCTTTGTATTCACTGCCAGCAAAGAGGAAAAGATTTCAAACTGTATGGCTAAATTTAACCATCAAGCTTTCTACTTCGATAAGATAAGAAGCGCTACCAAACCAAGTTTCCCTACAAGAGAAGCAAAAATGCAAATTCACTTGCATAACATTAAATACAATTCAACTCAAACTTAAGTAGCATTTTGACAGATAAAAGATCCCAAAATAAGAGGGGGAGGGGAAAACATAGGGAAGGCGAGGAGGACAGGGAAGGAGGGACAGAGTGAAAAAGAATGAGAGAGAGGGTGAGAGAGGAAGAAGTGCTTTTTATTGCTAAAGAGCTGCATTCCACCCTGAAATGATTGTTCTCAAAGTTAAATTTATTGTCGTATGCACGAGTGCAATGAAAAACTTAGTTGCAACAGTATCACAGGCATATAGCATCAGAGACACAGCACAAGAAAAACATAAATTATACAAGAACACAATTAGAACAAAAAAAAAGTCAATCTACAGCTAAAATTAAAGCAACCTAAATGTATACCTGCCAGACTTTGAATTTTTAAAGCTTTATACCTGTTTCGTGGGGTTTTAACACATGCCGTTCACAGAGGAATATGGTGAGGTCTTCCTCCTGGTGATTTTTATACCAGTCCTCAATCGCATCCTCATACATTTCTACCATCACATCACACTGTGATATTAAAGAGAACACAGACTTAGAGTTAAATAAGCACACACACAGCCATAACACTTAAAGAAAAAAAATAAAGTTGTAAGGAGAGTCTGGATAGGCTAGGAATTTTTTTCCCCTGGAGTGTAGGAGGCTAGGTGGTGACCTTATAGAGGTATATAAAATCATGAGGGGCATAGAATGGGTGGATGGTCACAGTCTGTTTTCCAGGATAGGGGAGTCTGAAACCAGAGGGCATAGTTTTAAGGTGAAAGGGGAAAGATTTAATAGGGACCCGAGGGGCAACTTCCACCCCCCTCCCCCCCAAGAGGATAGTGGGTACAAGGAACAAACTGCCAGAGGCAGATACAATTACAATGCTTAAAAAGCAGATTTGGACAGGTACATGGATGGAAAAAAATTTAGTGGGATTTGGGCCAAATGGGTCTAGCTTAGATAGACGTGTTAGTCCACATGGATGAGTTGGGCCAAAGGGCATGTTTTTGTGTGTGTAACTATGATTCTATAATTGGTCTCTGTTTACCACCACCCAACTGAAGTGTTATAGCACTCTTGGTACTCCAGTCTGAACACTCACAGGTATATACCCCCATTCACTCAGCCTGTATGCTGCTCTGCTGTGGACCTGAAGTGAACACCTGCCTTGCATTGTACCAATGAAACACCCATGGCTCAGTGTGGAGGCTGCCTATGAGATCTAGTATTGGGCAGGCTGGAGCCAATGGTGTGGCTGCTCAGCACGGAGATGGGAGGCTTAGAGCTGCTGTGGACTGGCAATAGCCCCATTACCTCTGTAGTACAACTCCACATTACTTATTGTATGTGACTGGCACCAAAACCATACAGGTGGGGTGAAGCTAGTCAAAACTCAGCAGTATTACTCATAACTCTCCTTAAAAGTTTTACTTAAGCTAAGTAACATTATTGCTAGAACAGGGCAATAAAAGAAAAAAACCACAAACACAACATATTACAAGAAACTACAAAATTCTATGATACAGTATGATATGATAAAATGTTACAAACCGTAATAAAATTCTATGCACTGCTGCAGCTATTTCACTCAAACAATTAATTTTACAAAACTTTTAACCAAACAGTTAATGCATCCCCCAGATAATTAGCTCTAACTCTGACGTTTGATGCATCTCACGCTGTTGTTGCGCACCTCCCCCATCTGTATAGGTTGATTAGACCTGTCTGCAGTATCCTTTCAAACAGTCTGAGTGAACCCCTGAACCCTCACTTTTAGTAATGCAGAAGAGTTATGCCTGTGAAAATTGATGTAAAGCCCTTCCTTGGAGATTGTGTGGGGGTTCATGGTCTTGTAAGAACAATCA
>JARFYF010000112.1:84956313-84968171 GCA_030265395.1 Rhina ancylostomus | reverse complement strand
GAGGGAAAGAGATAAAAAACTTAATTAAACTTGAGAGTGCAGGAAGCCAAGTTCCTTATTTGTTGAACCAATAAACTGCATATTGATATGATCCTTTGTAATATCAGCTATATTCTTGGCAAAGTTACAAGATATTATTATGGCCCATAAAATTGCTCTCTATAAACTTAAGCTGTTCACTTGACTGTATATTGAGATTTAGATCTGAGATTCAGTGTTCAAAGTAAACATGGATTTTCTCCAAATGTCTTCTAGAATTGTTAGGTCATTATTTCCCCCAGTTTTTGATGCTTAAAAATGAACTGATAACAACCCTAAAAAACACCTTGGAAATCTGTAGTTTAAAAAAAAGGATTCAGGAAGAATTTACAGCATGTACTATCCTCACAAGGCACTGCAGCGCACTGTTGTATTTATTTTAATATCACCTCCCAGCCTTGTATATCACCAAGGCACACACCATCCTAACTTGGATATATCCATCCTTCATTGTTACCAGGTCAAAATCCCTACTGAGGGCAGCACATAAATTCTATTTGTTCTCATATGCTGCCCACAATGTGCTTTAGTCAGTCCATCCAAGAATAGAAATGGTCAGATATGAGCCATTCACTTTGCACAATCAATTATCTTTTTGTGTGGATACAAACATCTACCTCCAGCAAGTGCAACGTCTATTATGATGCTTATCAGAACCCAGAATAGAAATGCTTTTCTCCCCTCCATTAAACAGCAGCTTATCAGTTCTTACCTTAGCAAAGCGATTACTGCCAGTCCGTTCCTTGTGTAGATTGTAATCCAGCAGCCGATTACAAATATTTTCAGTTACTTCTATCAGCCGAATATCACTTGCAAGAGAGGGAAAAAAAAACAGAAGCCATCAGTTATTATTCAAACCTTTCATCAAATTGGAGCATCAGTCACATCCTTCTTTTCATTTCTGGAATCTGCTTGATGATAGTTCAAACTAAAATACACCAATGGTCAGGATTTTTGTTGATATGATCAAGATGCTTTCAACTTGTGAGCTTCAAATATGAATTCAACCGAAAACAAAGGACAGCATCTCACCATTTGCATCAACCAGTCACCTTTTCTTTTTTTAAAAAAGGACCAAATTCACTAATGGGAATTCAGAATGTCTTTTGAAGAGAATGACAGATTACCCTCCTGTTTTTTGTTTAGCCATGACACAAAGACAAATGAGAGACAACTATAAATGTCAGCAGCCTTTCAAAAATAAGCAATTTCTTGCAAATTCACTTACGAGTGCCTGTATTTAATCCTTGAACCCTTTCCTTCCATAAAGCTGTATTTGGTATCAATCACCTCATTGGTTTTTCCTGTTTCAGCAAAGGCTGATTTCAATTCCACAGCAAGGTACTTGCAAACTAAGGAACAATGCAAAAAAAAAATGAGGTAGGAAAAAGTGTGAGGGAAGAATAAGAAAAAATGTAAACTTTATTATTAAGCCAGAGAAGGAACACTTTAAATTTTTGACTCAATAGTCTGACTTCCAAAATGCTGTCATTTACTCAAAGTTATACATTTATTAAGTACTTTGCACATCAAATTATATGCATCATAATTGTAATAATAGGAATGCAGAAAATTTGAAAATATACTCTCTAAATATCACACAGCAAATTCAAATTTAATAATCTCTTGTGTAAAATGACAGTTGATGGGAATTTGTAAATAAGCTATTAAATCACTTACAAACAACTTTGAATTCTGCTGATTTTTCCTACCTTTTTGCCAACTTGATCAAATTGGCTACAGAAGGTTGCTTCCTCAGCAGGATCCTACCAATTCTCATGTGGTAGCCCACCTGAAATCTTTCTTTTTCATGTTGTTGATGCATTTTTCTCTTTGTAGTAATATTAAGTTAGCAGTGTTTTCTTGAGAACATTTGTGCTTGGATTGAGGGGTGCTAGTGCTGGTACTTACACTTTTTCCCACTTTCAGTTATACAGGATACATTTTAGTTAAGGAATTGAAAGCAGAGCTCTAACCTTCAATCCCATCCTCATTTATGCACCAGTTTAAAATTCTAAATTTATAACACTGACCTCATTGGCAAGATGGATAATATAGAATTTAAAAGTACCACTAATTTAAGCAAGCACTAGCAATAAAACAGAACATACTGGAAATGCTTAGCTAATTGGGTGGTTTCTGTGGAACAAGACAAAAAGTTATATACTAGACAAATAAGCTTCCAGAAATGAAGAAAGCTTACAATAAGTTTTAAAATACTGAGAAAAGGGAAGAAGTGGACAAAAGATGAGATCTACAACAGGATGGAATACAAGAAATTTTTTTTTAAATTTTGACAAACAAGCGGAAAGTATCAATAAAATTTGTTGTGACTTCTAGAAATAGACTGAGAAATAGCAGCACCATCTCTCACTTCTACATTTCTGCAGAATGAGGAACAGATTGTTTTAACGGCACATTTTCATTCAGTTTGTAAGTAAATTAGAAAAGATGCCAACCATTTACTGACAGCTGCAAACTAAACTAAACCTTAACTAAAATACAGTGATAAAGAAAGTGTGCAATGAGCAGCTGAAAGGACTGTGTCCATTTCAAACTACAATGTAGTACTGTTAACAACATAGTGTGGCTATTTTACTGGAATGAATCAAGCCAATAGTTACAGTGATATTCTCAAAAATACTCATTTATTCTGGCCACAAATATTGAAAATAAGGCTTTCTATATTTTTTTATATAAACATTTGAAGAGAACTAACTCTGCAGAAGAGCAGAACTTTCAGTTCCAAATTTTCCAATGCCTTTTGTTATAAAGAACTTCCATTACAAAGCACCCAAATCATTGAAACACGTCCTAAAAGCACAATGCTTCAAAAGACATTAAAAAGATAAACAAGTTCAAAGAAGATATTAGAAGGGTGGGATGAGGACACCAGAAGTGATATGTCACGAGTGAGAGCGATAAGGGAACGTAGACAGAGAGGGATAAGTCTGCAGAAAGGTTTGGATATCCAACCCTTCTGGATCAGATTTCACACTGGATTGGTAGTCTCACTCTAGTTCTTTTAATTCATGTATTCTCAACATACAAGACCACTGTAATAATTGAAAGCATTCTTTCTCTGAAATCATAGTGTATTTAGGCAAAAAAAAGTTTACTTTGAAACTAACTGCCATGGAGTAATAATTCTGGGCATCCACGTTCAAAAATGCTCTATTTTTCAGCACCAGTGGATCAAATCAAAGATGAAAATAGAGACCAATGATAGAATGAGATAAAATTCTTTCCAATCAATAGCCAAGCCAGTTTCCAAATCACATCAAAAAGCCGCAGGCAAAAGCACCAAAAGGAGCAGGTTCTTAAGCATATGTAATAATAAATAAATTGGGATACTGACAAAATATGTGGAAAATGAAACTTAAGTTGAAACAATGTCAAACCAACATCCAAGGGTTTTATTCAAAATTACATATATACCATTTAAAATGCCAATACTAAAACAGAGAGCTGTTAAACCCAAGAACGTGGCAGATTTTTCTCATCCCAGGTCAACCCAATATCACTGAAGGAGTAACTTAAAAATAACTCCACCACATATCATCACACAAAAGGCCTTACTCGATTACTAAATAGTGCAGACAGTACCTCTCAACTCAGATTGTTTTGTATATTTTGGATCACGTGTATTTCAAACATTGTTCCTATGGACAAAATTATTTCACTCACAAAAACCCTCAATAACAATGATAAAGTGGATTAAGCACCAATCTATTTAACCAATTTACAGCTGCTCTCAATAAGCAATTCCTCCCTTTTTCGGTAAAACGTTTAAACACTGTGCCGTCCAAAGTATTTAAAATAAAAACTTCAACTAGAATCCGAATAGTTTACATGAAAAGATATTATCACTGGAATCCCAACGAGGCCTATTATACATTAGGCAGACTAACCAAAGAAGCCGTAATTCATGAAAACCGAAAATTATGGACGCATTGGGGACGTGGCTCTCAATGACAATTCAAGAATCAATCCCTCCTGATGGATTTCTTGAAGATAACAAAAAAGAAGCAATAATCAACCATTTTTTCCCATATTAATAGCAATGATTCCCGATGAAGAGATTTATGCATCCTCTGGCAAGTAGCAGCTGCACTGGGAATATGAGCAGAAGAATTAAAAGGCGGTATTATTTCTGTGCGTAACAGGTGGAGCTGTCGATAGTCCAGTAAGAAGTGGGGTACAAACCTTCACATTTATTGGGGAGTTTCACCCATTCGGATTCATCATCCCCCCAGATGAGCCCAGAGAGCAAGAGGAGGGCTGAGATCAGCCTGGCCACGGTCAGCATAGCGCTGCGATCTTTAATGTGAAAGAGAACATAACAATAAAAGTTACACCCAATGTTATTTTTACCGTTTTTGTTTCTCAATAAAATGCAATCACGCTCAATTAAGAAATTGACACTCACCCGAACCTTTGTCACATTGTATCCACTTCCTCCTCGTTCTGACCAATCCCCAGATCCGCCGTGTCCGGGCCTGACCAATCCGTGCAATCCTCCAATGGAGCACGCGCCGAGCGTTCCAGAATGTTGGGAGTGTTGCGAACTGCAGCGGCCAATGACAGCCGACTGCGATATCGTACACCGATTCCGTGCCTGTATTTTATGATGCGAATGATCATTATATTTCAGAGGAGAAAGTGCCAGCGCCCAGGGTAGGTTTATCAACCCTCTCTAATAACTCAAGCACTTCTTGAGTTTTCAGCAGCACGCACTGTACCCTGACAATGAGCTATCATACCAAAGAGTGAAACGGATGGGCGAAGCACATAAAATCATAGAAAATTGTAGAACTGAAGGAGGCCATCGTGTACTGCCTGCAAGAGGACGACTACCGCTAGTCCAATAGCACTTTACATGTCTTGGTTCCAGCGCACGAAGTGTATATTTAAGGGAATTTTAAAAGTGATGGGTGTTTCTGCAACACCACGTGTTCCAGAACTCCACTGCCGCCCGCAGGAGAGTAACTTATCCTCGCTGATAGGCATGAAGCTCCGACAGACAGCTAACCTTTTTTCTATATTTGAAAAGGGAACTGGAACCAGTTCAGGGAACTATAAACCAATTTACTTATTATCAGTGGTAGGAAAGATACTGAAATCTTCATCCAAAGGTGATATTTAAAAAAAGATAGTAAATAGCATAGATTTCAAAATCGGAGTAATCCAAAAGCAAAATACTGAAGATGCTGGAAATCTGAAATAAAATAACAAAAATGCAGGAAATGCTCAGCAGGTCAGGAAGTATCTTAAAGTTTGATCAGAAAAGTTAGAAATAGAATAAGTTTTAAGTTGCAGGAAAAAAAAGTGGGGTGGGGTAAGCAGAGAGAACAATAGGGAAGGTTTGTGATTGGATAGAGATCACGAGGACTGATTGAGACCGGTAACACCCGAGAGTGGTGAAAATTGTGACTGCAGGTGTAAGGAATGAAATCTGAAATACCGCAAGAGGAGGAAATTAAAAAAAATGCTGGAAATGTGAGATTCAAGACTGATTGCCCTATTAGATAAGATATCTTTATTAGTCACATGTACATCAAAACACACAGTGAAATACATCTTTTGTGTAGTGTTCTGGGGCAGCCCGCAAGTGTCACCACGCTTCCGGTGCCAACATAGCATGCCCACAACTTCCTAACCCGCACGTCTTTGGAATGTGGGAGGAAACTGGAGCACTCGGAAACACAGGGAGAAGATATAAACTCCTTACAGACAGTGGCTGGAATTGAACCCAGGTCGCTGGTGCTGCAAAGCGGTACGCAAACCACTACTGTTGAATTCAGTGATGAGTCCTGAAGTGTTGTAAAGTGAGGTGCTAATCTTGGGGTAATGTTGAGTGTTGTTGGAATGATGGAGGTGAAAGGCAGACAGGTCTTTGGGATCATCCCATGAAGCACTATTCCTCCCCCAGATACACCTTCACCAATCTCGTTCAGCCAGCACCACCACTTGTTCCATTCAGTTCCTCCTGGTCTTCATTCTATCACAGACCTTCCCTTTCACTCTCTGCTCCTCCCCTCCTTTCTCTATAACTTAAAACTTGTTCCATTCAAAATTCTTTTCAGTTCTAATGAAAGGTCATTAACTCAGTTACTCCCTCCACTGAAGCTGCCTAACCTGCTATTTCCAATATTCTCTGTTTATATTTCAAATGAGGATTTCAAGCACATGCAACCTTATAGACTTCTTGGAGATTTGATGAAGTGAGTAGACAAGGCCATTGATAAAGTAATTAATAAAAGCTCATGTAGATATTTAATAATGTTAAATCAAAGTTGAACATTAAGAAGAGAAATACTAAACTTAGAATTATGCAGCATAGACACATCAACCATCACGTTCATTTATACTTATCCCATCTACCCACATTAAGGCCATTACTTTCTATTGCGTAAATATACCTTCACAGACTTTGCATCATATGGTGCAAAGTTGTATCACCCATTACTGTTAGTGGAATGTTGTTCACCTTTAATAAAGGATGATCGGTCAGGAACTTTCTCTTCAGTATTCGCTCACCCAGATGGAAGCTCCAAATGGAAGAGCCTTCAGACACAACACTGGATTAAATTGATTTTCAATTTCATAAAGGTGCTATGGATACAATTGCTAGGCACACAAGAACTACAAAAGGGGAGTATGAAAATAAACTTCCAAGGGATATCAAAATTACAAACAATTTTTACAATTACGGTAGGAAAGAGCTGAGCAATGAGATCCCCATAAAAATTGATAATAAAGATCATAAAACAAGGAAATGATGAGCTTGTTGAATCATTATTATATTGTGGGCCGAAGGGCCTGTTCCTGTTCTACTTATCATAGTTAGCAGTGAAGGAAGAGGATGGCGTAGAAACCAGTGATGAATTAGGGTGGAGTTCATCAGAATTATCATAAACAAAATAACATAATGCCAGCACCAAAGAACAAAAGATTCTTAGCGCTTGGTGGGTTCCATCCCACTTTAAAGAAAGTAGGTGAAAACATTGCAGATGCACTAACTATAATCTTTCAAATTTTCTCAAAAGACCAATCTTTGCGCTACCTCTATTGCTACTATATCCTTTCTTAGGTAAGGAGACAAAAACTGTGCACAGAATTATAGGTGTGGCCTCACCATGTACAACTGTAATAAAAGCTCCCTATTATTAAAGCCCAACCTCTTTGTAATAGAGGCCAACATGCCTTGTGCCTTCTCAAATACTTGTTGGACCTACCTGCTAACTTTTTATTGATTCATGCACTAGACCACCCAGATCCCTCCAAATTTCACTCATTCACAGTCTCTCTCCATTTAGATAATAATCAGCCTTTTGATTCCTCTTACCGAAATGCTTCACCTCACACTTGCCAACATTAAACTCCATTTGCCAGGTTTTCGTCAACTCATTCAGTCTATCTATATCCTGTTGCAGAATCACAATGTCTTCATCATAACACGCCCTTCCATCTATTTTCATATCATCTGCAAACTTGGAAACCTTACGCTCAATTCCCTCTTCCAGGTCATTAATGTAAATAGTAAACAACTGAGGGCCAAGAACCGATCCCTGTGGTACTCCACTAGTTACATCACTTCAGCCTGAAAAGGACCCATTTATTCCATTTGTTCCAATTTTCTGTGGGCAGCCGTTTCTCAATCTATGATAAATGATTGAGGCTTCCTCCAAATACTTTGGGTTCTTAATTTGTGATGTTGTCTATGTTGGCCCTTTAAAGGATAGGTCAGAATATTTTCTAAATGGTGAAACATTCAAAAAAGTGCCTGTCTAAACATACACAAAAGATTATTAAAATGTAATGGATACACAGAAAATAATCAAAGCAGTCAATAGAATACAAAAATACAAGTGGCAGAAGTTACTTTACTTCCATAGGGAGGTTGGTCATCACATACATGGAGTGCTGTGCCAAGTTCTGGGCACCAAGTGTTGGGAAGGCCATGGAGGGAGTACAGCACTGAGTTATCAGATGGAGCATAACAGTAAAATTATGAGGGGAGATTGCACAATCTCAGATGCTATTCAGCATTGACATTAGACATGGTGACACCTGGTAGAAACTAAGGAGTGGATTCCCAACTCATTTTTTTACTTGCTCAGACATTGGATTTCTGCAATGTTTAAATTTTATCAATTATTATATCACAACATACTGCTACAATGACTGTTCCTTAGGATCAAAATAAAACAACATACAAGGACTTTTATTGGAAATACACAGATCAGAACACTTTGCTTAAAGGATATGTAAGAACAGACTCACCGGAATAGAGTCATACAGCACGGAAACAGATTCTTTGGCCCATCTAGTCTATGCCAATCACCAAACATTAATCCTACTCTAATCCAATTTTATTCTTTCCACATTTCCATCAACTCCCCAGATTCTACCACTCATCTATACATATGGGGTTAATTTGTAGTGGCTATTAACCAACCAGTCCACACATCGGTGGGACACAGGAGGAAACCAGAGCACCCATAGGAACCAACAGCATCACAGTAAGGCCATGCTAACTATATACAGACAACACCAGAGACCAGAATTGAACCCTGGTCTCTGGAATTATGAGGTGGCAGCTCTATTAGCTGTGCCACTATGCAGCCATTCAAATGATTCAGGAGAGGAACAATTTTCCATTTTCAGCTTGTTTCATCCCAATGGAAGCTGAAAGTTCCCACACTGCCTCTTGTGGTTTGATATATATAATTAGAATACATTTCAATATCCAGACAGTGTTACTGACTCTAATAATTAGGGCTGTAAAAAGACAAGGCAAATTGCTCAAAATGAAAATGAAATGCCTCCGTCCACTTTAATTTCACCCAACTTATTCTGCAATGTGATATGTTATGCCCTGGTCCCAAGGGTTTGCAAGCACATCACTGTCGGGCAGTATTGTTCCATAACCGCTTGGACAAACTAGCTAATAATTGAGATTGTTCTCCTTAGGGGAAAATCACTGGAGGTGTTCAAACATTGGAGGTGGGCTATGATGGAGTAGCTGGGTAGCTGCAGGTACCCAGAGAAATGACTGTTAAGAAAACTGGTCGAAGAGCCAGGGGAATTGAGAAAGTGTTTCTGGTCTCCAGTGTGTTTTCTAAAAGGTCCATGAAAACAGAGTGAATAATAACTTCTGAACTGAATTGCTAATAAACTTGAATCGAAAAACCTTGGTAAATTTTGAAAAAAAAGAACAGGGTCATGGAACTAATTGGAGAGCTCTTTCTAATATTAGTCTGTGTATGATTGGCCTATTGGCTTCATGCTCTGCTGCAGGACTGCATGATTAGAAAATACTTGTTTCAAGTTTGCAAGAGTAATTGAGCTTTTTTAATACTTTTTCACCTATATCCAACTCACAATCTTGGCGATGAGGTGGGTGAAGAAGAGGAAATAATGACCATCGTTCCAACTGTTACATCATACCGCACTGCTACCTGGAAACATCTTACATGAAATGGCGTATGCATTCACCGCCTACGACAAGACACAGGAAACGTTACATCTAAAGGAAATGACAGAGTAAGGAGAAAGAAACTGTTCAACTCAGCCCATATCAGAAGTCTGTTATCAGACCACAGAATAGAACGAATGAATGCAGCTCCGCCTTAGAATGGAATTAAATATGTGCATTGTTTGAGAATCCACTAGAATTTTGCGGCAGTCACAAAATGGCCAGTCAATACTCATTGAAGGGAAGGGTATTACCAAAGCTGGTTTCCTCGATCTGGTTGATTGTTTTATTTAATGTGCCATACAGCATGCTGTCAGATGGTGAGTCTTTTGTTATTTTTCTACATTTTATTTTAAGCTATCAGGAAGGAAACATTTTGAAGGATGTTTTTCCTGCTACCGAATTTAGACATTGTTCTTCTGATACACAACCTAAAACATATAGTTAAAAAGAGATATTTGAATTTCTTAACTGGTGTTTTTAACTTGTGTTAAAGTATTCATGTTATATGTTTGATTTTGCACCTATCAACGGCACAATCAAAGGTGCTGCATCTATCAGGAAGGGCAATACTTAAATCTTGTTTAACGGAAACAGAGTTACAAGAAATACATAAAAGCACATTCTCCCCTTGCACATCATTCCAAAACCATAAAACATGATTGTCTTATGATTAATCTGAGTGATTTTATAGGAAATTAATCTCAGATAAGTAATCACTTATCTGAGATTAATTTTTTAGTGACTACAGAGCAAGGAAAAATTTCTGCCTAGGAGTTTAAAGCAAGTTTAATCAATTTATTTGAAAACTTGATATTAATTGATAGATATCCATAAATAGAATGGGAAAGTACTAAATTGTGTTCTGTTGAGTGTTATTTGCCCCTTCAAAGTTGTTTATGTATCTTACTTGGACACAATCCAAACTATAGACCTGGTTATATTCTTTATTGGTCCTTCATTAACGGACAATCCTTGTGAGGCAGCATTTACTAACCCTCGCCATGTGCCTTGAGGATATTAAGAATTGCCTCATGGGCCAAACAGTGTAGGGCAAGTTCTCTTTCCATTAGTCAACCAGTTAAGTTTATGCAGTTATTCAACAATTTCATGCTTTGTTTTTGATACAGCCATAATATGGCAGTTACCAGAAATTTTAATGAATTCCCTTTCACAACTTACGTTTACCATCCCAGCATCATTACCTCTTGGCTTGACTAGAAGAACCAAAGTTCAGATCACATGAATATTTCATTTTCCTACTGAGAGGATGGGAAACTATAAGCCTGATCCAGTTAATAAAAGGTTAACTTTCATCAATAATTAATGTGTTTAGTGAATTATAGAACAGAAGGTTAGAGCCAATATTTCATTGTCATTATGTATCACGTTAGCAAATTGTTCACAAAATTGAATGTAGAACAATACAAATACTTAAAAATTGCATATAGTGCTATCAATTATATTGCCGCTCCAATGTCTCTGGTTATTCTGTAGATTTTCTTTATGGTCAGGATTGGTTGAGAATGATGCCTGCAAATCGCTGAATATCCTACTAGTAATAATGAGGTACTGAAGGATACTTCTTGCAGTGCTATATGACTCCCTGAATAGAAAATTTGTGATTGAGATTTGTAAGAATAATTAAGCTTTCTTTAAGTACTACCAAGGAAAGCAAGGAAGGTGATGGATTGAAGGGGAGGAGAGGGGTTGGTGGCAGGATGTTGGGGTCGGGTGTGGGAGGGGGATAGTATTCAAAGCCCTGAGAAAAGCATAACTCTAGCTGTTGAAGCTATCCTTGTGCCCGAAGGCAATGGAGAATTAAGTTTTATTAAGTCAAAAATTGTTTCAGTACATTGTGAAAGTACATTAATCATGGATATATATCAGAGAGTTAGTCATGGGATTGTTTTCTTTGGAACAGAGGAGGCCGAAAGAAGGCTTAATTGAGTCTTATAAAATTATGAGACATGCTGAACACGGAAGACTTGCTTCCATTGTAGAGAGCTCATTGACTGGGGGGCATAGATCTATGTAACTGAAGGAGGATTAGAGTTTGGGGGGAGGGAAGGTAGTAAAGAAAACATCTTTCACCCAAGGATTGGAGAGGGTCTGAAAAGGTCATTGAGACAGAAACCCTCATCACATCTGAGAAATTCTTGGACGATCACTAGACATGATCCGACCTACAACTCTACAGACTGAAAATGGAAAGTAGAATTAATCTCAATAGTTTTTCCTTGGCTGCCATGGAGGTGAGGAGCTAAATGGCCTCCTTGTGTACAGTAAATTTCTATGAATCTATGTTGGGGCTTAAGGGTAGGCAATAAATCTACAC
>JARFYF010000112.1:84938245-84948440 GCA_030265395.1 Rhina ancylostomus | reverse complement strand
CCCAAACCTTCCCTCAACCTCTTCAATCTGACCCAAAAAGAATACGGTTCTGTCCTATGTCCTTTATATTGCCTTCAATGAATTTGTGGTATTCACCGCAATTACTTTAAGTAGTAAGTTCTATATACCAACATTTGCTAGGTTATGAAGTTTCTAAAGTTTTAATTGGTTGTATTATTTGATTTGTTCATAATTCTTTCCTCTCACACCTGACTCCATTCACTCACCAGGAAGGCAGACAACTAACCTATTCTCACTCTTGCACCCTGGACACTTGACAAAACAAACCTCGGAAAAGAGTAGAGACAGAAGAGACTGCAAATGCTGGAAGCTGGAGGAACTCGGGTCAATCAGTATCTGTATGGGGGAAAGGACATGTTGATGTTTTGGATTAAAACCCTGCATCAGGACCCTGGAAAGAGTGCATTGGTGATATAGGAGGTTAGACATTAACTTTTCACGAGTAGGACCATGGTTCAAATTCAGGCCAAGACTAATAAGATCAAAATCTTCATTAGTTTAAAGGTCCCAGATGAAATCTGGCTGGGGGACTTCAATCTGAATGGAGGTGTGGGGATGAACAGCCTCTAATTTGGCAGCACTTTGTACAACAATGATAACCCAGGAGGACAAGATTTCAGAAATATCCTGCAATGCACTTTGGTGCACTTCTCATCTTAGATCCAAGGCACAGTGTTTGGACAGAATTGGATGAACAACACACTATACTAAATTATGCTATAACTCACCTGAAGATATTTTGGTGACTTTAGAGCTGGGACTACCACTAGAGGATAAGTTGAGTGTGAGGGTTGTGGAGAGAGGAAGATGCCCTTGACTGTGGCAAGTGGGCTGGACCAGTTTAACTTGTAATTTGTAAGCCTTGTAAGATAATCTTCCTCCCAAACTCAGCAGGAATAACTAGGTGCAAGAACTCACCCAAAGGTGAGAACACAGAAATGGCCCCAAGCATTGTGATAAGGGTTCTCTTGCTGACACTTTTCCCATTAGCAAAGAAAGAAGTCCTACTAGAGGGTTTCTCAGGTTTACCATGTGAGGTCCAGGGAACAACTGTTCCTTCAGGCTTGCTGAGAGTCCTCAAAGTTAGAAATTGATAACTGGGCCTCTTCAGGCCACAATACTATCTGCCACTAGAGTTCACTGGCAGGGCCAACATTGTGTGTAATTTGTATGACTCAGGGTCACAATCCCATCTGGATCAGACATTTCAATACTAATAAAGCCTCCATTTCCTTCTGATGGACACCTTCCCTCTGACCAAAAAGAGCCTTGTTGAAATGATGATGGTCACAAACAAGTTTCCTTCCCCTCTCATGCCTGAATACATTCAGGCAGCCAAGTAACCTGTCTCAGGCTTGGCCCCTGGCCACTTATAAAACAAACTCCTGAAAAGAGGATCTGGGTGGTAGAGCAAGTTAGACACTGACTTTTCACCAGTCGGGCCATAGTCCGAATCCAGGCCAGGATTTATAACAGGAAAGGCCAGTTCTGCACTTGGCAGAGTTGGAATAGTGCCTTTGGTTTCTGAATGTGAAGTGCTCCATTCCTCAGCACTGATGACTCACCTTCCATGGAGATGGCTAGATTCCAATCACCACAGAGATTAAGTGATAGCTTTCATTTCAGGGAAGCCTGGGAATAAATTCCTCCTGGTAATAACATTCTGGTTCACTTTCTTGCCTTTCTATGAAGAGGCAAAGACTCAGCATAATTTTAATTTCTCTTTTTTTATGCAAATGGAACAAGGCAAAACCAGCAGATTTTAAATCAACAAAATAACAGCTACATTACTGCAATAAGGGAACATCTTTACAGTGTTAACCACATCCACTAAAATTGAAAACAAATTTCCAGGCAATTTTTGCAAAAAACTATTTATTTTATATATAATTCAGATGCTTAATATATCTGACTGTCACATTTTATTTGATTGCAGTCTATATCTTTAACCCCCATTCCTCTGTGTAGTCTTCTTACATCCTCTGCATGATTTGCTGAACCAGACCTCCTCTAATCTCACTCCATCTCTGGTTATGGGAGGTGGAGTGGGACTAAAGGAGGTCAGGTTCAGCAAGAAAAGCAAAAGAAAAGTATATGTTGCACCTTTTTTAAAACTCTTTTTAGGCCACATCTGGAGTATTACATTCAATTCTGTCACCATTTCTTAAAGGAAAGATGTGGAGGCTTTGAAGAGGCTGCAGAAGTGGTTTACCAGGATGCTACCTGGATTCGAGGGCTTGTGCTGTAAGGAGAGATTGGACAAACTTGAGTTGTTTTCTCTGGAGTGGTGGAGGCTAAGGGGAGACTTTATAGGGGTTTATAAGATAATAACAGGCATTGATAGTGTAGACAACCAGCATCTTTTTCTCAAGGTCGATGTGTCTAATACTGGAGGGCATGCACTTAAAGTGAGAGGGGGTAAGTTCAAAGGAGATGTGTGGGGCAGGTTTTTTACAGTGTGGGTGCCTGGAATGTGCTGCCAGGGCTGGTGATGGAGACAAATACAATTGAGGCATTTAAGAGGTTCTTAGATAGGTAACTGAATGTGCAGGGAATGGAGGGATATGGACCTTGTATAGATGGAAGGGTTTAGTTTAGTTAGGAATTTAATTAGTTTAATTGGTTCAGCACAATATCATGGTCTGAAGGGCCTGTTCCTGTGCTGTATTGTTCTATGTTCTACCTAAATGGTGAGAAATTGCAGATCTCTGAAATGCAGAGGGATGGGTGGCCTTGTGCATGACACAGCAAGAAATTAAGAATGCTAACTAGGTGTTCTTAATTAGTCAAGGAGAATTAAATACAAAAGTAGGGAGCCTTTGCTTCAATTATATAGGACATCAGTGAGACCACATCTGAAATACTATGCACAGTACTGCTTTCTTGATTGAAGGAAGGATGTTAACACATTGGAAGCAGTTCAGAGAAGGCTTACTAGACTAATAGCTGGAATGGGTAGGTTGTCTTATGAGGAAAGGTTGGCCAAGCTAGGCTTGTATTCACTGAAGTTTTGAAGAGTAGGAGGGGATTTGAGTTAGAGGTCTTGCCAGGGTGGATGTGGAGCAGGTTTGAGGAATCAAGTGGCCTACTCCTACTCATTTGTCTGCTTGTATGGATGGATTTGTGATTGAGGTTAACTCTCCTATTTTGATTTGGACCCATGTTCCCATCCATCTGAGAACTAATCCATTGGCAGAATGCTACAGGTTGCAGCTTGAATTTATTAAATGCCTTTAGGTGCTCTGCAGGAGCCTTCTTGGATATTATTCACAAAAGGATAAACTATGGTGCAGCAAACAATCTGCTAGAGAAACTCAGAAGGTCAAGCTGTATCTGTGAGAGGAAAGGAATTGTTGATCTTTTGGGCCAAAACCCTGCATCAGATATACAAAAACAGGTCAGAGCAACATATTTTAAGGAGCACCTTAGGAGAGCTGACACTGGTAGACAAGCAGAGCTTAGGAAGAAGATTCCAGATCATCAGACATGGATGATCATCAGACATGACAGGGCCACCAATGGAAAACCAAAAGACATCAGGAACTCACTGAAAGAGAGAATTGAAGGGGCATAGAGTTCATGCAGGATTGTAGTCGCAGAAGAAGTTACAGATATTGCACAGGGAATCTTATCAATTCCTAGCAATGTGCATTCTGGCTCCAGATTGTCGTCTCATCTCTTACCACAAGACCTCTTAGCATAATGTATGCTGAAGAAACTTAATATAACTTGCTTTCTGTCTCAGTATTTTATTTGAAGTAGTAGTGACTGTCCTTGAGCAACAGGATTAAAAAGAATCCAAAACAAGACACTACCTGTGCTGGACATCTAAAGCAGAACATGCTGAAAATGCTCACAAAATCAGCCAGCATCTGTGGAGAGAGAGAGTTAACTTTTCAAGAAGCTTTCATCAGACTGTTGAAAGCTGTTTCCAGCATTTTCTATTTTATTTCAGATTAGCAAGAAGTTTATCTTTGTGGTCCAACTCTCAGTGTGTATATACTTCCCCTATGTTATTCATCTGATCTTTGTTCACTAGCAGATCTGACATAAGATTGTAATCTTTGAGTTGATAATCAATGGAAATTCTCATTACACATTTAGCAACATCAGGGGATATTTTTACTCACTAATTGTATGAGTGTATAGTCCTAGTCAGTAAGTTTCAATTTTTGTGGTTTTATAAATAGTTTGTAATTTTTAAAAAAATATGTAATTACCACAAGAAGTTGACGTTAAAAAAAAAGCACAATTCTTTGCAGTACTCACACCACAGGAAGAATCTACCTTGGTGCATTGCAGCCCCCACACTCCGACCTGCACCCCAACCCTACCATTTGTAACTTTGCTTAACTTCAGACAGATTATTGTTTATGATTTTGTTTGTTCTTATCCAAATATATGGAGTTTGAGAAACACCATGAACTAAAATATATGCAAGAATTACTTGAGCTCACTGCCACTATAATCAGTCATGCTTTTCTCCTCCATTTCTCCCCTTGGTGGTGGGATTTATTTTGTTCCAACTTTCTCCTCCTCACCCTTGCCAACAGGTTAACTCAAGTAGCAGGTGGCTCTACCATCACTGGGCACTCTGGAACCTCACCTCTGTGGCTGTATGGGTATACAACCTACGTCTCCTTTAATAGTTCAATGGTTTAAATACAACAGAGACAATCAGAAACATTGAAATAAAACCTTGACAGGTTTGATAGATTGCAAAGTGAGGGCATGGCTTTGCCATCTTTTAAAGGCTTCTAGAGGAGCTTCATCAGTGGGATTTGTTCTGGCCCACAGATTTATGTAAGACCCTGCCAATTGCTCAGAACCTTCACTCGGCTCCAGGATGGTTCCCACTAGGGCATATAGTGCAGGTAAATATGAGATGATGGGGAAGATGAGTAGTGAATGTGGCCAGCAGACTGCACCCATGAAAAATGGAACATTACTTTTGCAGATTAATCTTAAAATCATTCCCTTTTGACTGCAGGCCACATTCTCCTGTTCTGGACAAACTTATAATGGGCTACATGTTCTGACCCCTTTAAAATCTTGCAACCAACAATCATGTTGCCTTTCAACCCTCTTATTCCTGGTGCTGTGGCTTCAAAATTTTGCTGGTTGGAAGTTCCTGGATCTGTAGATAATCTAGTGTATCAGTTTTATAAGTAAAATTTCAGTTATATTTTGCTTAGGTTTGGGTAGTTAGAAGCACAGTGAGTAAGGCCCTCTTCTGCCTCCCTTCCAGATGTGAATTGTATTGTCTACAATGAAGAATTTATGGAGTGTACGTGGAACCACACTGGAGGGAAGATAAATGACACCCTGTACTACTGGTGAGTCTGCCAACCACATAATGTAGCTTGGGGACTTCCATGGATTCATTCTGATAGCACTTGATGCAGAAGCACTTTGGTGGTCTTTGGACGTTACGTTTACAGAATCAAAGATTAAGAATGGAAGGAGGCTATTTGGCCCATCAGGTCTGTACCATCTCTAAGTAAGAGCTATCCAGTTTATCTCACTCCCTGCCTCCAACCCACCTCGCCCCACCCCCACAGCCTTGCAAATTCTTTTTTTTATCAAAGACTTCAGATTTCTGAATGGTCCATGACTACCTCATTATTCCTCTTTACACTATTTATTTTTGTAACTTATAGTAATTTTTATGTCTTGCACTGTACTGCTGCCACAAAACAACAAATTTCACAACATATGTCAGCAATAATAAACCTGATTCTGATTTCCCTGGAGATGAAGCACCAACCATAGCATCACTATCAACATGAATAATAAAAAGACATAGTTTTACCTCAACATCACCACTTAACCCTTCATCTCCCTAAATTGTTAGACTATTTATCTGACATTTGGGACTGGATGAGGAAAAATTTCCTCCAACTAATTTCGAGAGGAACAAAGCCACTTTCATTGATTTCTATCACAAAGTTATTTCCCAAAATACAAGCTCTAACCCTCTCACAAGCATCAATCCAAATCAACCTTGGTCCCATATACAATACTGAGCTTTGAACCACATAGCTTTTCTATCACTAAAACCATCTATTTCTCCCTGTTCTGTCACCCAGCACTGCCCTTGCCTCAATTCACCTGAACCCTCATCCATTGGTTGTCAACTCCAGATCTGACTGCTCCAATCTACTTGTCACCTCTGTTCTACTTTCCCAAAACCCAGGTCATCCAAAACTTGGCACCATATTAAAAACCAACTAAATCCCATTCATCCAGACCCAATGCTTGCTGACCAATACAAGCCCTATCAATTTTAAAATTCCATCCTTGTGTTCAAACTCCCCTAGAACCTTCACTATGTCCTATCTCCATATCCTCCTCCACAACCCTCCAGCACACACATATTCCTCCGGACTCCATCCTTTCCTGCATCCCAGACTTCGCTCCACCATTGCCAGTTGTGTTTTGAACCACCTGGGCCTCAAGCTGTGGAATTTCCTCCACAAATCTTTCTACCTCTTTACTCCTCTTGAAGTTACTTTTTAAAACAACTTCTTTGATCCAATGTTCTGGTGTCTCCTTCAGCTGCTTGATGTCAAATTTTGATTGTACTCCTACAGGACATTTTTACTACATTGAGGGCACTATTATAAACAGAAGCAGCTGCTAATTCTGTTGAAAGAGATTGAACAAATGCAGTGACAAACTTAATACCAAGGATGTAAGGGTGAGGGATTCAGGAAGGAGTGAGGGCAAAAGTTTGACCTCCTGCATTACACATGTACCAAGATCAGCTGAAATAAAGGAAATCGAGAAAAGAGCAGGCTGAAAAATTACACTTGTATTGTGATAGCTTAATGAACTGAATCAATGGAACAAGTGCTTGTGTCAGATTTCCTCAGATGCCTGTATGCTGTAAATAGGAGACCAAGAAAAGCCCTCCCTGCTTCCTCAGCATTGCAACATTGGTACATGTTTAGCTCAGTGATGTTTCTGCAAGGCTTAGCAAAGTCTCAATGCAATGCAGTGGTGGCAGAGACCTGACGAACCAGGGCTCCAGTCCTTTTCCTTCCTCAAAGCATCCTAATGTCAACTTCTGAGGTACACTGAAAATGAAAATCCACCCTCTTGTTTTTTTTCTTCTATGCAAATGGCTGTTGATTGTAAACCAGGTAAATTAAAAGACAAAAATGAAACAAGCAATGACATTTTTAACACTAACAGATGTTTCACATTGTATGAAGGACATCAAAATAATTGTGCAATAAGGGAACAAAACAACAGGAAGGCTGAGAGGGAACTGGAAGTAAAACAATATCTTGCATTTATTTAGCACTTTAGGTGTCTTTTCATTTCAAACCAGTCAGAAGTTTTCAAGTATTGTTACTCTATAAATAATGAAACACAACAGCAATGTCTCACAACATCAATCAAGACCAAATAATCTGCTCTCAGTGATGTTGATTATGTTAAATATCAGCTGGAAGACCAGAGATAATTTTCCTGCCCCTTCACCACCTCCACTCTTGCATTTCCCTTTCCTCTTTCAATATCCTCTTCATAAATAACCTCTATGATCAAGTAGCTAATCTTGTCTCTGACACGTGGCACAGTGCCTATTTCTTCGATTATGCTTTTAGGAAATCTTGCGGAACATACTTCTATCTTTGGGTGTGTCTCCAGACACACACGAGTATGTAAGATCTTGGGTGCCAGACTTCAACATGGAGAACTGCACAGCAAGGACGATACAGAGGACAGAAGAATGATTCCCGCGTAAAGGTGTTGAGCTCCAAGGAATAATTTAAATGGAGCATTAGCTTTGTGCCCCAAATGGAATGTTGGGAGGTGAAATGGGAGGTGAGGAAATGCTTCAATGAGCAATAAAATAGCAGGACGTTTTATGGAAAATCCAGATTCTTACTTTGGCTGGCCTGCCAATTGAAAAGTTGCCCATGGATTGAAATTAATGAAAAGTAAATTTAAAATAAATACTTTATAAACAAAATCCTTACTCAAAGAGTGATAAGCAGTTTGAAACGATTTACCAAGTTAGATAGCAGAATCAAAAATGTTCGATGGTTAGAATTAAAACAGTAGAGACAAGCTAAATGGGACTTTTGTTAAAATCATCTTTGGCTATTCAGAAACAAGGCTTCACGTGGCACAGACGTGTCCATAGGACTGTGCTGAGGTGATTAACCTTAATTCAAGGTAGTGAGTGGTGAGGCTGCTAGCTTTAGTCTCAGCTTACAAACTAAATTAACAAGAGTTCAAACACAGGTTGACTGTCCAGTTAGTGAAATCCATGTACATAGATAATGGCTGATGACAGGAATCACTGCTGTAATGCCCAGAATAAGATAGCCGGGTAATGCTTGGCATCTAAAACCATATGTGAAAATGGTCAACAGTAAATGAAGACTGGACTCTTGACCTCACTATCTACTCTTGTAAATGGACTCTTGACCTCACAATCTACCTTGTTTGACCTTGCACCTTATTGTCTACTTGCACTGCACTTCCCTGTAGCTGTGACACTTTACTCTATATTCTGTTATGTTTTTACCCTGTGCTACCTCAGTGCACTCCGTACTACATCAGTGCACTGTGTAATGAGTTGATCTGTACAAATAATATGCAAGACAAGTTTTTCCACTGTACGCAAGTGACAAGAATAAACCAATGCCAAAATCAAGATACGGAAATTTGAAATGAAAAAAAAAGAAAATACTGAAAGTAGTCAGCTGGTCAGATAGCATCTGTGGAAGAAGAAAAAGAGTTAATGTTTCAGCTTGAAGTCCTTCATCAGAATGAAACTGGTCACCTGGTTGAGTACTGAAGAACCAGCATGAATCCATACTCCAACATTAGTCTTCAGGCAGAGAGATCAATGAGAACCTAAATCTAAAAATAGGAGGCAGGGGAAGGAAGAGTTTGCCTTCAGGAAAATCTTTTATAATAATAGACTTAATAATATGTAGGGGTCTCCACAAACCTAAACCTAACTCCAAGAAATCCTAAGATAGCTTGTTCTTTAATTCCAAAATGCCAATGCCGATTCATTCTAGTGATTCCAAAGCATTTACAGGAAGAAAGAAGAATGGCCATTTGGTGAAAGAAATAGACAAAAATAAACTCAGTCAACGAGTCAAAGGTTCTGATTTGAAGCTAATCTCTGCTGCACTACATTGGCAGTAATCAATACTCTTTAATATTGCAGCTTCCAGGTTCTTGACACTGCTCCCTAATACCTGCCACAATAAGACCACAATAGAGTTTCTCACATCTATCTGCTCTGCACAACCTTCATTATTTCAGACTGGTAATTTAATTTCCCATCAGGACTGTGATTTAAAGGCTGATCATTCTTCCGTGAATCAAGTCCTATTAAATCATTTTTCCCTTTTTTTAAAAAGAATATAATTAACTTTTCAAAATGCCACCTTCATTGACCTATTCTCCAAGACCTTTTGAACCTGAGGTTGCTCTAGCAACTGAGGTTTCTGCTGCCTTTCCTGACTCTGTTAATTAGAGGACCCTAAACTGGGAGGGGAGGGGTCCCAATAATGAGTGCCTACATGGAGCAAGCCAGTCGATCATTGCTGTGCTGTTGTTGCAGTGTAGATTCTGCTAGCTTTATTAGAAAGTGTGTCTCTGACCCAAAGTCAAGGCACTGTGACCTCTCACCCTTTCGCCTACAAAAGCCTCATCTCAATATCATTATGAATTCCTGAGGTTAATCTTTATCAAGTCAAAATGTCTCCATTGCAGGTTGCTAATGCACATCATATAACACTGAGCATTTCAGACAAAGAACCAGACCAAGGACTATATTGAAAAATCAACATCAATAGTTTCAAACCAAATTGGCTTTGATTGCATAATCCTGGCTTAGCAATCAATAGATTTACATTCACAATAATTCAGGGCCGAATTTGTTTGGACTCAGCTCAATTAAATTGGAGTTTTCCCTCAAAACATAACAAGGAGATTTCAGAAAACAATGATAAAACCCCACGTTCATTCTTGTAAGATAGCAAGCAGTCAAGAACTTGAAGCAGCTGAGCAGAGCAAAGAAACACAGCACCACAAGCTTGTTCATGTTGGAAGATCAACTGTGGTCCAAAGCTGAAGCTTCTTCCTCCTCCTCTGCATTTTAAAAGTCAGGTCACTGATTGAACCCCCTCCCCCCACAGAG
>JARFYF010000112.1:84701129-84711551 GCA_030265395.1 Rhina ancylostomus | reverse complement strand
AGGGTGGCGGGTATATTGAACGAACTGCCAGAGGAAGCTGTAGAGGCAGGTACAATTACAATGTTTAAAAGACACTTGGACATGGATAGAAAAGGTTGGTGGAGGGTGGTTATTCTGACTGGAGATCTGTGAGGAGTGGTGCTGCACAGGGATCAATCACTGCTGGGGACTCAGTTTTTTGTGATATATATAAATGATTGGATGAAAGTTTGCAGACAATGCAAAAATTGATGGAATTGTGGATAATGAGGAAGGTTGTCAAAGAATACAGCAGGATATAGGTGAGTTTGGGAATATGGGCAGAGAAATGGCAGATGCAGCTTCATCTGGATAAGTGTGAGGTGTTGCACTTTGGGAAGTCGAATGCAAGGAGAAAGTATACAATAAATGGCATGACCCCTTGGGAGCAGTGATATACTGAGGGATCTTGGGATGCGGGTCCATAATTCCCTGTAAGTGGCAACACAAGTAGATAAGGTGGTAAAGAAGGCGTACAGCATACTTGCCTTTATCAGTTGGGGCATTGAGAACAAAAGTTGGGAAGTCATGTTGCAGCAATGTAAGACTTTGGTTAGGCCACACTTGGAGAATTGTGTGCAGTTCTAGTTGCTGCATTACAGGAAGGGTGTGGAGACTTCGGAGAGGGTGCAGAAAAGGTTCACTAGGATGTTGCCTGAATTAGAGAGTACTAGCTATCAGGAGAGGTTGGACAAACTTGGATTGTTTTCTCTGGAGTTTTGGAGGCTGAGGAATGACCAGATAGAAACTGGGTAGATTGAGTCTTCTTCCCAGGGTGGAAATGCCAAATACAATAGGGCATAGGTTTAAAGTGAGAGGGGGAAAGTTTAAGAGAGATTTACAAGACAATTTTGTTTCACACAGAGAGTGGTAGGTGCCTGGAATGAGTTATCAGGGGAAGTGATGGAAGCAAATGCAACAGCAACAATTAAGAGGCATTTAGACAGATACACATGAACAGGCAGGGAATGGAAGGATATAGACCACATGCAGCCAAATGTGCAGTTTAAATTGGCATTGTGGTTGGCATAGCCATCATGGGCCAAAGGGCCTGTTCCTGTGCTGTACAGTTCTATATTCTATGGTCTTCATATGAGCTAATGAGATTATATAACACAGCAAGCCACAGGGCCAAGAGGCAGTGGCATTGACTTATTGGTCGATCGCACAAAACAAGTAAAGCTGTGTTATTGTTGAATAGGAAGGGACAACATGACCACCCTAACTGGCTACATTAGGAGCCTCAGCAAGAATTACCAAACATGAGAACCATTCGAATCACATATCAAATGAAAGGGCATTTTCTTTAAAGAGAACAATATTGTGGAGGTTGAAGACAATATCACGAAAGCCCAAAATAATGTGATATGTGAGAATAAAAAATCAGGGGTCCTGAGGGAGATTGGGCCTGAAGCAGATGGCTTGCTGCCAAACTTTGCTTTGTGCAAGGTGAAAGATGTCTTGTTTAAAGACACAGAGACTGGAAGGTCAGAAACTGTTATAAATATATGAGAGCTGTAAGTTTGAGATGAGGAGCCAGAAGCAAAGTTAAACACTTCATAAGCACATTGTTTCATTAAAGAACTTATCCATTGCCTTGAAATTTTAGTGTCCATGTAAATTATGCCTAATGCATTAGGATTTGTATGTGGACTGGTAGATGAACAAATTTAGTCAATGTTGACAGGACATTTGAACTTCCATGTAGAATTGCTATGTTAATGGAAGTGGCATCCAAGAATGGCAAAGAATTTCATCCAGTCCCATACAGTGTAAAAAGTCAAGCTGAGAACAAACTGGAGAGGCTAGAACAAAAAGGGTGTGTTCACAAAAATCGACCAGAGTGGTTGTTTCTAAGACAGAATAAAGATTATGCAGCTGTGCGGGGACTACAAAGTCAAAGTCAAACAAACTGTAGATAATGAACAATATCTGCTATCCATTTCACAACCCTTGCACACAGGGTTAACAGGATCAAAGGTATTCACATAATAGGACCTCTCCCATGCTCTCACACAATTAAATGTTGACTAAGGCAGCCAGCAGTACCTGACCATCAACACACACACAAAGGTCTTTACCCATATATAAAGCTACCCTATGGTGTCACAATTTTTCAGGCTGCAATGGATAAAATATTGCAAGTGCTGGTGTAACCAAGATGATACGTTGATTGCCACAAGCACAGAAGTTTCTCTGATATTGAAGGATCTAGGAGATTACGTGAGCAAAGTGAAGGATATTCACACTTTTACAACGAAATGAGGTGTGCCTTGGTTTGAAGGGAGATCCAATGGCCTACAATAAGTGCTGGAAAAAGTGGAGGTCATCATCAATGTGTCAAGGACTGAAAATGTGGCAGAACTAAAGTCATTCTTTGGGATCATGCAGTCTCATGTCCAGTCCCTCCCAGAATCTTGCTCACATCATTGCATCACTATTGAAAAAGGATGCAAAGTGGTTGTGGAGCAAGGAGATATAGTTGCATGCGAGGAAAGCAAGAAGAGAAAACTAAGTGAACTCCTCTTTGCTCATTATGATACTATGCTCGAGCTGGAGTTTTCAATGTGATGCGTCAGGTTACCATGCAGGTGTTGTGATAAACCATGTGATTGATGAAGGATACAAAAAACCCATCAATTTCACTTTCTGCTTTTCCACAAGCATTTAAACAACAATCAAGGAAGCATTTGGGAGTATGTTTGGAATCAAGAAATTCTCATCGTTTCAACTAGGCAAATCCTTTAACCTAATAGTATATCGTAAACCGTGACTAGTGACATTAGGTCCCAAATTGCTGATCACTACTATCCTGTCATCAAAGATCCAAAGATGGACAAGCCTTCCATCACAGTAAAATCAAGTACAGAATTTCCAAGTAGAATAGGATTGTGGCTGCCTCATGAGAACTTAGATGTCATAAGTAAAAATGTGATCTGTACATTAAATGCAGTCAATGACAAATTTTCAGTAAATGAGCCTGAAATTGCAAATAATAACCAGAAAGACCCAAGACTGAAAAGGATCCATTAACGGATATTGAAATGATTGACATGAATTGACCAGTGTACAAAAGAGAAACGTAAACTAATTCTACATTCACTGTCATGAGTTGTTACACAAGTGGGGAATCATCATAGAGTGGTAAGACCTGCTGCATTGAGGGAAAAGATTTTATTTCAATTTTATATTGAAGATGCAGGAATGGATAGTATTAGGAGGAGTTAATTTTGCTGACTCCATTTGGACAGTCATCTTGAATCGCTGGTAAGTAATCACAGTATTTGACAAGGTTGTAAGAACAAGCCACAACATTTTTTGCAGTTATAATCATGGCCAAATAGACATTTCCAGAACATAAGGGAATGCCAATTTCCTAGTATGGACTGATAGTCACTTATAATGGATTGAAGCAAAATCCATGTGTTTATGCAACCTAACCGAACTTACTTTAAACATACTATAAACCTAGTCCAAAACATCTTTAGCTACTTCATCAATCACCTTCCTTCCATCATAAGTTCAGAGGTGGAGATATTCATTGATGATTGCACAATATTTAGTTCCATGAACAACTCCTTAGCTAATGAAGCAGTATGTGAATGCTTACACCCAGTCCCAGATGATATTCAGACATGGGCTGATAAATGTCAAGTAACATTTGTGCCACAAAACTTTTGGTCAATAGCCATCTCCAAACAGAGTGAATCTGACTACCTATCCTAACACTCAATGGTGTTATCTGTATTGAGTCCCTCACTATTGATGTTCTGAGGGTCATCATGAACCAGAAGCTCAAATGGAGTTGGAGATGGAATTGATTTATTATTGCCACTTCTACCGAGGTACAGTGAAAAACTTGTCTTGATACCATTCATACAGACCAATTCATTACACAGTGCATTGAGGTAATACAAGGTAAAATAATACAGAATGCAGAGTAAAGTATCACAGAGAAAGTGCAGTGCAGGTAGACAATAGGGTGCAAGGTCATAAGGAGGTAGATTGTGAGGTCAAGCGTCCATCTTATTGTCCTTGAGTCTACAGATATGTGCTTTCAGGCTTTTGTATCTTCTGCTCGATGAGACGGGGGGAGAAGAGAGAATGGCTGGGGTGGGTGGGGCTATTGATTTTGCTGGCTGCTTTGCTGAGGCAGCAAGAAGTATAGACAAAGAGTCTATGGAGAGGAGATTGGTTTCCATGATGTCCACAACTCTCTGCAGTTTCTTGCAGTTCCCGGGCAGAGCAGTTGCCATACCAAGCTGTGATGCATCCAGATAGGATGCTTTCTACGGTGCAACAAAAAAAGTGCATCAATGGACCAGCAACATAAGTATTGTGGCTACAAGATCAGATCATTGGCTAGGTATCCTGAGGAAAGTAACATACTCCTACTACCTCCAAAACCTTTCCACTGGCAGAAGCCACAAGCCTGCATGGAATGCTCTCCAGTTAACTGGATGAGTGCATCTCCAACAACACTCAAGGAATTCAGCACCAGCCAGGACAAAGCAACCTGTCCATCCATCACCTTAAACATTCATTTCCTCTGCCACCATTGGACAGTGATTGCAGTGTACACTATATATAAAATACTGCAGCTACCCAACTAGGCTAGTCTGACAACATCTCCCAAACTCATAAACCCAGCCACTAAAAAGGCAAAGCTACAGGCAATGGGGAATATCACCACCTGCAGGTTCCCCTCCAAGTTTCATGTCATCCTCACTTGGAAATCTATTGACTGTCCTTCATCATCACTGGGTCTAAATCCTGAAAGCCCCTATCCAAATAGCACTGTGGCATTCTCTTCACTGGAACAACTGCAGCAGTTCAAGAAGACATCTCAACACCACCCTCTCAAGGAACGGGGCAATAGATCAAGGTCTTGCCGGCTACACATAGATCCTGAAAAATGATGAGTTTATGATTTGATGTCCATGTCACTGTTTGCCTCAAGAACTCATGTCAAAGACCACAGTTCCAGCTACTGTGTTCATAAACAGAATGGTTTCAAATATAGTTTCATGGAATCATAGAGAAATAGAGCACAGAAACAGGATCTCTGCACTAACCATCAACTACCCATTTACACCAATCCTACATTGATCCCATTTTTAAAATCAGCTACAACTAGGGGCAACTTACAATGGCCGATTAACCTGCCAGCCCATCAATCTTTGAGAAGTTGGAGGAAACTGGAGCACCCGGGGTAAACACAGGGAGAACGTGCAAACTCCACACAGACAGCGCCCGAGGTCAGGGTTTGTAGTGCCGTCAGGCAGCTGCTCTCCCAGCTGTGCTGCTATTTCATCCCTCCTTATCCATTCATCTTCAAGTGGAACAGTTGGAAGGTTAGACTTAATAGTTGGAGAAGCTCTCAAGAAGCAAGTGTAACAGGGACATTCAAAGCAAGAAACATTATTTGACCAATTTCTTGCTGCAGACATTACCATAGGGTGTACCCTTGAAGAATTCTTCATGAGGAGGAGATGGAAAACCAGTGGATGGTTTTCTACCAAATTTGGCCTCTGGAGATTAACAGAACCAATAAGGTCAAAAATATCACAATGACACTAAATGGAAGGAACAAGCTCATTCATGTTGCTAGCTCAAAGAACAAGTTGAGCTCATACATGGGAGACAGGAACCACAGCAGACACTTGTGGAACCAACAAATACAGGGTTAGAATTGGTGACAAAATTAAGTGTGTTCCTGAAATGATTTTTGGTTGAGGTGAATCAATTCTGGATAGTTAACCATGGATCACGAAGTTGAGTCTGAGTTGGATTCAAAGCAGGCTTCAGAAGTAAAGTGCCAACTATAAGCAGATCTATCAAAGAAACAGTCTTCTTTGAGCTTCAATCCAGAACCAAACAGTCCAAAAGTAGATTCAATACCAAAACCCATAAGATCAGGAAAAGCCAATAAACTGGCTACTAAGCTACATTCATAATGGCTGTTTATCTTTGAGAGAAAATCATTTTTTATTATGCAAAATGTGCATATTGATAAGTTACTTGTATCTCATTGAAGGTTTAAAAAGGATATTGACAAAATTATATTTTTGAAAGGTATCAGCACAATGTATCAATACACTCTACACTGTATCGATGTGTGTGAAATACTATGACCTTGTTGAATAGGAGAGTAACATGGTATGCCTACTTTGTAACTATATAACAATGAATTGAACACAACAGAATCTTAAAGCCTCAACATGCATATGGGTTAAGTGCAATTGTGAAGTCATTATTAAAGTAAAGTTTTTGACCCATTTCTGAGAAAGGATATAACCAAAAACATTAATATGTCCTCTCTTTTTTACAGATGCTGACTGACCTACTGTCTATTTTTAGCATTTATAGTCTTCTTTCTATTATTTGGTCTGTTGAGTCTGTTCTAAACAGATTTACACATTGATTTCAACAATGTCAACCATTCATAGACTCCTTATTTTCTTTATATTGGATTTCTTGCATTGTCCTTCACATTCTGTTATTTTCCCATGGATATTGAGCTGGTTCTGACAGTTTTTTCAGCTTTTAATTGCCCAGATGCCTGTTAGCAAATATCTTTTCTAAGGTGTATACCCCATTTCATTGCCTTGCAATATATTAACATTTCTTAGTAACATTACAAAAATATTAGCTGGTTCTTTTGAAGATTTGGACACTATCCTGTTAGTGCTCAACTTTTTAAACTTTCCTGGAATAGATCCAGACTTTTCTTTGTCAGTTCTATCTGAGGGTCTTCTAAAGGTTGGCCATGCCAATTCTGATGAAGGTTTATAAACAAACCACCAATGCATTCACTTGAATAACTCAGAAGGCACATTGCCCAAACCAACAAACACCATCATCTACAAAGGTAAAGGAAACAGGTGTAAGAAACACCACTAACTGTAGCATTCCCTCCAAGATACCCACCACACTGACATGGGAATATATTGCCATTTCTTCTTCATTGTTGGGTGAAAACCTTGGCTCCTCCTAGCCAACATCGCTGTGAGAGCTCCTTCACCACATGAGCAACAGCAATTCGAGATGGCGGCTCACCACAAAGTTTGCAAGGATGATTAACATTAAATACCGGCCTTGCCAGCAAAGTCCACTTCCCATTAATGAATTTTTTTTTAAAACTGAGACTTAAGCCCAATCTAAGGAATACTGCATTGTCACAAGTTTTCCCCTTCGTATGAAATGCTAAACTCAGATTTCCATAGTTCATTCAGGTGTGGAGGGTCTTCCTATAAATTGAGGAGCCAATAGTTATCTTATTGCCGACCAATATTCTTTAACCACTGAAAAAAGAGATGAACAGTCATTTTATTTCTGCTTTCAGCTTTAAATGGCCACCATAACTTGCATGTGTAACAAGAACTGTATCTCCAATTAATTCACTGTGTCTAAAGCGCTTTGAGAAGTGTTGCTTTATAAAAACATTGTATATTTTATTTGCTGCACATTTTCATTGTTTTCTACTTTAATTAAATTGTATTAAGCCTTTATCATTGATAGCATAGAGGTAATCTTGACTTCAGGTGGTAAGAGCAGCTGAACAATTATTAAAGGCTTCTGCTGATTTTCACTTCTATTGGCTGCTTTGCTAATTTAGACTAATTTTTGTTGATGATAACTTTATCAGGAAACTTTCTTTTCTCATGTCTTATTTCTTGAGGCAATGGACTAACCGAGTTTCAGTTTCATAGATGTTATTTTGCTCTAGTAAGCATTGCTCTGAATGATACTTCCCATTAAGTGTGGGTTCCTCATTTCTGGAAAATAAAGCTTACCTGTTCCTATCCTAAACAAATGTGTGTGAGTGATAGCCTCAAATTCAAATTGGGATTATGCAAATCCATGTCACACTCCACTACAGAGGCAACAGCAAAAAAATCTAGCTGGTCACTTAAATACTGTACTGAGTTTCTTTCCGTAATGTTTGTCCTATTGATCCAATAGTACCATTTACAGAAGAATATTAATACAGGGATATTAATGCTTATTCCTCAGCAACACCTAAAACAGATTGAAAGGCAAAAAATAAAGTGCAGATGCTAGATATTTGAAATAAAAAATGAAAATGCTGGTGATATGAAGCAACTGTGTGGAGAGGCAGAGCTAACAGTTCAGGCCGATGACATTTCAGGTTTCCAGCTTTTATTGTTTTTTCCACTTTTCAATTACTGTTCAATTCACTGTCATTCCTCTTCCAGGAATTCTGAATCCATAGAACCTCTACTCCTCTCTCCAACAGCATTTCCCCCCAAATCTTTAACCTTGCTCACCCACAATGGTTCTGTTTCCCTTCTTGTTTCTGTAATGGTGTTGACTCAATGTCATTCCACATCCATATCTCTTTCCTTAGCAAACCCTTTGCAACTCCAACTTATTCCATGTGGATTCCACCCAAAATTCCATCCTTCACATTACAGACCCATGATCACCGATATCCAGGTTTTCTCAAATCACTATTCTTGTTGAATTATGAGATCCACTCTTAATGCCATTCCGTGACATATGCACATTCTTGACTTCTCTGCAACAACAGCAAGTAAGTCTGTGTCTAAGCTGCCCCAGTCAGCAGTTCCATTTCACTGTTCACCACATTCTCTATTTCAAGACTCATTTCCTTCTTTTCAGACATCAAAGATGGCAAATTTTGACAGCACTTGGATTCTAATTCTCCTTTCTCGCTCTTCACATTCCATTAACCCCAAGTCTCCATGCAGTCCAATCCTTTGCCATGTTTTCACTACTCCTCCTAACCTTCTCCTCCCTGATCCCAAACAATCAGTCCTCAGCAGGGGCCTCCGCTTCTTCCACCTACATCCCCATTTTAATGAGTTCTGAGCCCTGCATACTGCTGAACGCCTCTTCTACAGCCTTCACCTCCATGTCCACTTCTTTGGCCAGGAGACTTCGCCCCAGAGACTGTGGACTCCTTATCCCCATCTGCAGGATTCCCTATTCACATGGACCCTTCCCTCTGGCCTCATACACTCTCTAGATCTATTCATCACTAATTGCCAATGTAATATCGATCATCTCAACTTTTCCGCTGCTTTTAACTCACTTCAACCTTACCCCACTGAATTGCAGCAGTCTACTCACTAAGGACCAACCTCAACAAAGGGGAGTGCTGTTATGGTTTGGCAAAGCTGACCCCCACCTCACAGGGACTGAACTTCAGCTCCCAGGCATGCTCTTCATACCTCCCACTGGACCATCATCCCACCGGACCATCATCCCACCACTGAACATCACTCAGATAGTCATTGATCTCATTTTCTCGGGAGATCCTTGCTTCACAGCCTCCAGCCTTGTAGTCCTCCAATCCTGCAGATCCTATTTCTCCCTCTTCTCCAAGATTCACCAGCAGTACTGTCCTGGTAGACCCATTGTTGCAGCCTGCTCCTATCCCACAGAACTAATTTCTCCCTGCCTTGATTTCATTCTTTCTTCCCCTATCCAGTCCCTTCCCATCTATATCCATTACACCTCTGCCGGCATCCAACTGGCCTGAAAGATCTTCACCACGAATGTCCACTCCCTCCACACCCTAATCCCACACCACGATGGCCCTTTTCCTTGACAGAGGCTCAACCAGTTCCCCTCCACCACCACCCTTCATTTGCCAAGTGAATTTGTTCTTACATTGAACAACTTCTCCATTAATTCCACTCACTTCATCTAAGTAAGAGACATAGCTGTGGGAACTTGTGTGCACCTGACTTTTTGAGGGAGACATGGAGCAGTTCTTGCTTTAGTCCTATGCAAATCTCTTCCCTTGCCTCTTTTGCCTTCACATTAGTGAGTCTATTAGTGCTGCTTTCTGCACTCATACAGAACTCAAGAATTTCTTTACCTTCGATGCCAATTTCCACCCTGCTGTCTGCTTTATATCACCCATCACTGACTCATCCTTTCAATTTCTTGGAAAGTTTAACAACCAATATCTATTATAAACCTACAGACTCCAGAGCTATCTTAAGTGTACCTCCTCCAACCTTGCTTCCTGTGAGGAGTCTATTTTTCCAGTTTCTCCAATTCCATCATATCTGCTCTGATGATGAGACTTTCCCCACCATTGTTTCTGAGATGTCTTCCTTTTTCCTTATCCATACCTTCCCTCTACCATAGTTGACAGGGCTTTCTATGGTATATGCTCCATTTACTGCACTCTGCTCTCAACCAGAACAAAGATTCCCCTTCCAATCCATCATTTTCCATATTCAATGGATCAACTTGCATAAAATCCACCAACTTCAATGGGATTCCACCACCAAACACATCTACTCCTACCTTCCCAGCACTCTCATGAGATTGTTCCCTCCACAACTCCATGGTTCAATCTTCCATCTGTTTCAATTACTTCCCATTCAACCACTGGAGATACAA
>JARFYF010000112.1:84517488-84536001 GCA_030265395.1 Rhina ancylostomus | reverse complement strand
TGTTAGGTTTGCTGAGTGTGCTTACTTAGTTCACTTCTTTCCATTTTTTTAGAAAAACAAATGATATCTGCATTCCCATAGTCTTATGGCAGCATTCACATTACCAGTGATATTTGAAAGTTTGTGGCACAAGTCTTTGTGGACTCTGCCCTTGTTTCCCTCAGCAATTTAAGATGCACCATTCTTTTCCACTTTGAAAACTGACAAATGTTTTCCGTACTATAAAATTTTTTTTCAGATGTAGCACAAAGTAATTTCTGCAACACCCTGCAGTGTAACCTTCTCTTAACACCTTGGCAATCGCCTTTATGGTGGTGGGGGAATAACAAAGTCAGGCACCTTTTGTTTTTGTTTCATTTCTGTAGATCAAGCTTTTTCAAACTGGGCGGTACTGGGACTGTTTAAGTATTCCCATACTACACTGGTTAAAGGCTAAACAATGACAAAAAAATTTAAAAGATTTACTTAATAGATTTTTTATTATTCAGTCTTTGGGATCAAATTTTGCAAACTCCTCTCATGAAATATCTTGTAAGATTTTTTTTCCTAATTATATATAGGGTCAGCTCCATTATAGAATTGATTGTGTTCTCTGGGCGATGGTTCAGTAGCCATGAATGCTTTTTTATGCTTCTTGCATCTTTATCTAAGTTGCATTGTTCCAGTATACTTGTAAATTGCTGACTAAAGCTTGAGAGTTGGAATAGGTCTATTTTTAGGACTATATTATGTGCTTGGTGGAGCAATTTTGTTGGGGGGGGTGGAAGTGTAAGGGTAAAGTAGAAGTACGTGCTACATGACGTGCTTATATCAAGTGGCAGACAAATTTAGGTTGTCGGTGGATGGGGGTGAAACAAAAGGAAGAAAAGTGCAAATAAAATATTTTCTTTAGTGCATAGGAACCCTGGAGGAGGTACACATGACACAGAATGGAATAAACCATCAAGGCATTACAGCTTTAGCAAAAGCCTTCACTGAAAACCAGAACCTGAGGGTTATAAACCTTAATGATAATACTTTCACGGAAGAAGGAGCTATTGCCATGGCTGAGGTAAGAGCTAAGGCAGAAGCATTTTCTTTCTTTTTTTACTCTTTTCCACTGATAAACATTCCACACCTACCAATAGTTACAGCCATTTCATGTCAAATCTTCGTTGTACTTCTCTGACTTGACTGTTTAAATATGATTTTTCTTATGTATTTTTAGACTCTGAAGACTCTCCAAAGCATTGAAGTACTAAATTTCGGAGATTGTCTGGTACGATCAAAAGGAGCTATAGCCATTGCTGAAGCTGTAAAACTTGGCTTAAAGAAACTCAAGGTTTGAAGTGTTTTTCCTAGATTTAGTGAGGTGCCTCTGTTGTATTATTGAGCATGAAACACAAAAACAATTGATGCCAGGTAGGCAATCCTACAGCTTTTAGCCTTTAACTTCTCTCTTTCTCTTGCAGTGTCTTTTTCTTTAATTAGTGCTAATGTAGTCAGATCTGTTCTATAATTTGTTCCTTCAAAACTTGTACGACATCTTACAGGCTTGTCCTTCCTACATTTCTATTCCATTGAAGTCAAAGGTGCACATCCTGTACATCCCCTTTGCCGTCCTCAAACTTGGTGGGTGCCTGCACTTCCAACCTTGACTGGGATGGTGTATGATTTCCTGTTAACTTTTAACTTGGTTAATGTAAAAAACTTACATTAAAAGAAAAATCAACCTGGCCAAGGCTGGGACTGAGATACAACCCATTTCTTATGTTCTTAACCAGTACCGATCAATGTATATTGGGGAGATTCTGAATGCATGTTGTGCACATGAACATAAATGAAAGGTGAGCATTGGGTATGGAAACGGCCAAGTACAGCAACTTCAGTGTAGGCATCAGAGCTTCACCCACAGGTAGCAGATCAAACTTCCTTTCTTAATCCAACAAGATTGGATTAGCCTTGAAAGGCATGGGTGGGCCCCATTCCCACTGGGATCACGGCCAAAAGATTTTCAGGTCTGCGGAGTCCGAAATGAAAATGGAAGCTTGTGAAAACAGATGTAAATTTGTTAAAGAGAAGTTGAACATTTGGCTCAACAGTGGACCTGTTCCCCACTTAAAGAGAAAAGCCACTGCACTTGGAGAGTAAAAACTGCCAGAGCCCATTATAACATGGCCTTTGACAAGGTCTTCACAAATGCATAATCAAATTCCTGTTGAGACAGAGTCTTTCAAAGATGTTGTAAACTCCTTGTGCAATTAGTTGATAAAAGCTAGTCGAGCCCCCCTACTTGCGTATTGAACTGAACAATTCATGCGAGAGTCTAGGTTGAACATAGACAATTGCAGCTATTTGGGAAATGTGCAGTTGGTCCCATTCACATTTCAGGACTTGAATTTCTTTGTGGGGTAGATGTGAGTGTTTTTAACCAATTTGTTTATATCCCAAAGTCCAATATTGCACAAGTGCCAAATTCTAAACTTGTTTCAGAGATATGAGATGCAACCAAGTTGATTAAAGAAAAACAGAGCTGCCTTCTCCATGATCTCCCGTCATTAACAATCTTTTCTTAACCACCTAGGTACTGAATCTAATATGGAAAATTGGAACAGTAACTGCCTAAGCACGACTAATCTTAAATACAACAAAGTGTATTAGCAATAAGCCTGCTTCTGTGCTACAGAATGAAGCTATTTGATTTCACTTTCAAAATATAAAACTATATAGTGATATTTGATGTAAAGAATCTACTGTCACTTTTAGGGTAAGTTACACAGGAGTAAATTCCCCTTCATTGTATCCAAATTTTAGAGATTATAAATAGGAGCTGGACTTTGTAGCAGTTTAAATTGACTGGAAGATCTTGCATTCCTCGACAGCCAGGGAGCTGTCCATTGCTGGTCCAAAAGGATGTTCTGAAGATAATTTAAATGCTAAAGCTGAAATTGACATGCTTTTTTCTGATATCATAAGCAGTTGTCATCTGGCTCTTGAGATTTAGTAGTTCTATCAGTAAAGCAAAGGTAACTTGAAGGCAACCCGTTTCTGTTACTTGTCTAACTTTCATCCATTTCAATATCACCAACCTGCAAGTTAATGGAATCTTTGATCCTGAACAGTTCTGATTTCATGATAATCATCGCCTCAGTTCCTATCCTGCCATTATGTTTTACATTTGAAATCAAGATGACTTCTTCCTTTTTTGTGAATTAGCCTTTGATGGAAACATTTCGTATCTCCCTTTCAAATGATGTGAATAATAGGTGGTGCAAGAAGGAAATGATGTTTGGCTTCATTAATTAATGCGGTAAATGGTGGGAAGGGGAAAATCCTATAAAACCTATTAAAACTGTTTTATTTTCTACACAGCTTGGATTGGTGCACTCTCCATGGGGATGATTTTCTTCTGCTCTCCAGTAGTCAGTATTTTCACTGACCGACTTGGCTGCAGGAAGACAGCAATGAGTGGTGCAACAGTGGCATTTATTGGACTTCTTTCCAGCTCCTTCACAAAGTAAGATGGTATTTATGACATATTATATACACACACACTTACACCTTGAGTTAAATGCTTTATCAAACTCAGTAGAAGTTGTTTTGGGGGCCTGATCAGCTGGGTTGATATCTAGTACCTTGGATGCTGGAGTTGGCTCCATGATATTATTTCCACTCTGATTTGTCTCAGCCCAGCATTTGGAGTCATTTTCACCTGATCTAATGAATAAAACTTTGTCTTCCATCCACTGTGTTTCTATGTCATTTTTTCCATGTAATATTCCACTTTTGAAAGGGTTTCCCAATCCAAGCCACTCTCCAGCCAACAGGAATACCACACACAAAACCAACTATCAAGAATTGCATGGTTGTAATTTTATAGATAACTTTTATATTTTTTTTGATTTGTACCCATGGCTAACCCTGTAGTGATATAATGGCATTGATTGCTCAATGAGGATCAATTATGATAATGAGCCTATTTCTTACATTTTGTATGTCTATCACTGTCCTCTTCAAGTGCTAACTTCAGATAGAGACATAGGTGTTGGAATCTGGAGCAAAAAAAACCCCAAGCTGCTGGAGAAACTCAGCAGGTCAAGCAGCATCTATGGAAAGAAAGGGATGACCAATGGTTTGGGTCAAGACCTTGCATTGTGACTGATTGTAGAAGGAAGATAGCTGGTATAAAGCAAAAGCAGATATAATTACTTGATTTGTTCAACTCAACTATCTGAGATTAGCAGGATAATAGTATGAAGATGTATTGCCATCCCGTTAATCTCAGATAGTTGAGTTGAACAAATCAAGAAATTGTATCTGATTTTGTTAATGTTGTTGGTGAAGTGTCAGACTAATTTCATTGCTAGTCAGCATAAAATAATTAAGTCATAAAACTCCCTTTAAATACTCAAGTGTACAGTTTTGGTATTTGTCTTTGCAGCAGTGTAGTGAAAGTTCACTAGATTGATTCTGAGATGATGTAGTTCGATAAGAAATGGACCTGTAGTCTTTATAGGCCAATGGACTATTGGGGAGTCGAGAGTTATGGGGATAAGTTAGCTTGATGGAATTCTGGCCAGCTATCAGATCAGCCACAATCTTATTGATTCAGATAGTCAGTTTAAGGGGCTGTATTGCTTCCTAGTGCTTTTATGCTCTCCTGTCAACAATAGAAAACAGGATCCTGGAATTCATTCGTGTATCCTGTGTACTGCATATTCCATAACAATGTAGGAAATAGGAGCAGGAATGCTTGGAGCCTGCCCCATTCAACAAGATCATTGACTACTCTTCTACTTCAACACCATTTTCCTGCCCTATCCTAATATCCCTTGATTCTCCTAATATCTTAAAATGTATTGATGACTGAGCCTCCATAGCTCTCCATTGTAGAGAATTCCAGGGGAATCACAACCCTTTAAGTGAAGAAAGTTCTCCATGTTTCAGTCCCAAATGGCCTACCCCTTGTTTTGAGACTGTGACCTGCTGCTTCTGGACTTGTCAACAAGGGGAAACATCCTATGCAGGCATACCCTGTACAAGAACGTGCCATTAGTTGGCAGAAAGAGTGTGAACTGGGCATGTGAAAGATAAGAGCTCAAGGGCTTCAGTGGGTGAATGGTGCTGGTTTAAAATCTACCCCAATAATTAGAATGTGAAGGAATAAGATTTCACATTTGTAAAGTTGGGTTTTCAGGGGTAAGGATTTAGAGCTTGCAATTCACTTGCACTAGCCCCTACTTCCCTTCTTAGAAGGTAATGACAATCTCTCACACCCATCATTTGGCTCAATGCCTTTTATCCTGGTGAGCTATGGGGGTGGGGAGGACACAGCAGGGAGCTTCACTATGTTCTGCAAACTCCAGATGATTAAATCTTTATGTACTTTGTATCTGGAAAGCTTTGTCTCCTGTATTCAACTATTCCCATTTATAAATTCCTATGTCCACATTTATACTGGAAGATGTCCCCATGTAAACTGTAAGGCTGAACTTCCACCTCACCACCACCACTGACACATCTATAAATGGGGCTTCCATCTGTCTGAAGCTTATCTTGTGCAGTGGTTAAACTCCAATATTCCAGCCAATTATTACTGCTTTGAGATCTAAATGGGCATCATTTAGTTATTTAATTTGAGTACAAAATCAAAAAAGATGAAATGAGAATATGAAAGCAATATGAATCTTTTAATAATGAAGGATTTTGATGGACTCTGCTAATAACTGACCACTGTGCCCCAGTGGTCCAGTAGCTGGATAATGGATTCATGTACTTCTCTGATTTAAACACTAATTATATTTTGTGATGTTAGAGAGCAGCCCCTGCAAATACAACTGCACGGTAGCACAAACTTTATGCTTCTAGCAGTATAAAGTAGTGTCTCTTTCTAACTTCTCACAAACAGTGTTAACACTTTTTAGGGTCATTTAACAGGGTTTCCCATCAGTCAGCATCAATTCCAAATGTCTATATCTTGCTTTCATCATTATTATGAAATTTGTGGTGTAGTGTTGTTGTGCCCTTTGATAGTTCCCCATATAGCATGTCCTTGGGTGGATGACCACCTGCCAATCAGCTCAGATGACTTAATCAGTGCAATAATTTCTGTTTGTACAGGGCTATGGCAATTGGTAGATATACCCTTCATGTTACCAAGGCAGAGTTCTTCAGTCTTGGCATTTGATACTGAATGTGCGGTGTAAGCAGTACAGATGGAGACTAGTTAACATTTTGCCTTGTTGTGCATAAATCGCCTTTGTTTCCCTACCGTACATGAGAGTGCTAAATACACAAGCTGTGTATACTAGCTGGCAAGCTACAATTATTTTATGCTCTTTTAGTTTGCCTCTGCAAACATGTATTTTACCTTGGGACCTGGTAAATCACACACTTATGTATTTAAAAAAAACAAATATGCAGGATTATCATTTTCACATCAGCAATAAAAACAACTTGTTGATTAAGTTACTTTTCCAATGCAAACACTAAGTTCTTTATCTAGTCAACAGTTGTGAATACTTTAGGAACCTGGGTGGTCAAACATTTGAACTATTGATTCTCATTAAGAGTCACTAATGGATTTTGTGCAACTCCCTACCCTAGAACAACAGTTTTCTTTGTGCTGATGGTGAAAGCAAGAGTCAAACAAGCTCTTGAAAAGAGTCTCTAATTTCCAGTAATAATTTTCATTGAGGTTAGAAGGACAGCATAATCTGGAATTGAACACTTTTTAAATTAATCTTTGCTTTGAATCATTGCAGGTTAAGAGTTTCCCATCTTGTATGTAGTTGCTCTCTTCCCTGAATGTCTTTAAATGCACAGATCGGGAATATTGAGAAGTTTTTAAATACTGTAGTGACAAGAACATATCTTTGCTTCATGCCATTCTTCATTTTGAGACTGTCTGCAGTAACTCATCAATCTGACTGTGGCCTTCATGTTGTCAGAGAAAGAGCATACAAGACTTAATCGATCTGTTGGTTCATCTAGGACAGCAAATAAAGCAGCTCCATTGATGGCATTGAGTGCTTTGGATAAATCCCCAAAAGCAATGTAAAATGATCTATTTTGGTCTCTACATTTCTGTTGCAGTTGATACAGAGGGAACATTGTGTCTGAATTGCTCCCCCAACCCTGAATTCACACTGTGATTCAATATAGATGGGATTCAACCACAATGAATCTCTGTGCAGATGCATCGAAGTGATCCATATGAAAGATTTTCTCACTGCACTTCATGGTGAGATACCTCTGAGGTTGCTACAAGCTCCCTTGCCTCCTTTATTTTTAGATAATAAAGCTGACTGCATCACACCAGTGGTACCTTGTCCCCCTTCTAGCATTTAAGTAGCAACTGACAGACATGGTCAATTTTCATTCCCAGCTTTAAGGATTTCTGCTGGAAGACCATCTTTTCCAGAAACTTTGCCACATAATAGTGAACTGTTTGCCATGCTTAGTTCTTGTACAGTTGGTTCCATATCCGACTCTTCTTTGACCTGCATAGTTGGTGTTTGGTCCAGAGATTTGTTTGTGTTGGTAATTTCCTGCAGGAAGCTCTGTATGTTGTGCAACCCAGTGGGATTTCTGCTTGCTTCCAGCTCTAATGGCTCTGCTACTGTGTAATTTGAAAGAATCAGACTGGCTTATTTGTATTCCTAGAAAAGAGAGATGCCCAGCAATCCTGCTGAGTCTTGTATGCTCTTTCCATAACAACATGAAGGCCATTGCTGTAAGTTCTGTGTGTGCATTTACATAGCAGTCTGGGATGTCTGAAAGAGAAGCCAGGGCCAATTCAAAGAAAAGCTTTACTACAAATTCTACCTCGTGTGTTCTCTTGGTACAATGGGGCTGGTCTGAGCACTGAATGTTTTGGGTGTGTCCAGTCTGTCTATGATCTAATTGAATCCTCGTAACCCAAAGATGGAGTAAAATGAAATGATCTGGTCTGAGCTACTGTGTGACTCAGATGCACTTCCCCATTTGTGTGAAAATGAACTGAAACACATTGTGATGAGACCAGGAGTGAATAGTTGTTACTTTATTTCAGACAAGTCAGTGTGTATTCAATGCACATTCCACTCTGTGTAACTTAATTAAGTCTCAAGAAACATTTATAATTGGCATATGTGTGCTAAACCTTTTGATTGACGTGTCTTTGGTTTTACTGAAAATTGTCAAAAAGACCTCTCTCTTATCCGCATTTTCTCTTGGCTACTGGCCCACACTACTCTGCCTCCAATGTAAAATCTGATTGCCTCTTGATTCTTGATCCTTTTCTTTTGGTTCCCAATTGTGGCTGGAGGGGTAGGGAATTTCAGTTTGAGTGGCAACTTGAGCAAGTAAATGCAATGATACATATGGATTGCAGTGATGATCACTTCTACCTTTTTCTTCCTTTGTTTTTCTTTCTCTTGGGATCGAGGTTCCACTCTTCCTTCCACTCTGATTCTGTGATTCAGAAGTGATTTTATATTGCCAAAGTGGGAAGCATAGACTTTTCAACAGGAGATGCCAGGTGGGAGTAGGTGAGAGAATAGCTAGTAAGGTGGTGTACTCCTTGTGCTGTTTATGCTGGTTTCTGTAGCATGGACTCAGGGTTTTCATTCCTTCTCCACTTTGAGCAGTCATGTGCCAAGGATTCCCAAGAATTAGTGGAGAGGTTGCATTTCTTCAAGGAATCTTTAAGCACATCCTTGAGTAATTTTCCCCATCTGCCAGGAAATCTCTTCTTGTAACAGATCTCTGAATAGAGTATTTCAGTAACATTGTGTCAGGCATTCAGGGGACGTGGTCTGCCCAATGGAGCTGATGACTGTAGCTGTGATCTCACTGCTATGGATGTTGGCCTAGGAGAAGATACTGATGTTGGTTCACTTAACCTTTCAATGAACTGGAGACTTTTGCAGAGGCAGAGTTGGTGGTATCTCTCCAGTGCCTTGAGATGTCTGCAGTAGGTAGTTCACATTTCAAAAGCATGAAAGGTGCCAGTGATCACTGCTACCTGGTAGACTGAGTTTTGTGCCAAGTCTGGGGTGTGGATCATCAAATTAGTACCTTTTATTGATTTGTAGTAATGGTCACATGTACCAAGATATAGTGATAACCTTTGTTTTGCATTCAATCCAGACAGATCATTTCACTAAAGTATACTGAGGTAGTACAAAGGGAAAAGCAATAACAGAATGCAGAATATAGTGTTACAGATACAGAGAGAGTGCAATGTATGTTGACAAGGTACAAGGGCCATGACAAGGTAGATCAAGAGTTCATCTTTATCATACAAGAGGTCCATTCAAGAGTCTTGTAATAGCAAGATGGAAGCTGTACTTGAACCTGGTGGTGTGTGTTTTCAAGCTTTTGTATCTTCTGCCTGATGAAAGGGGGGAGAAGAGAGAATGGCCAGGGTGGGAGGGGTCTTTGATTATGTTAGCTGCTTTCCCAAGGTAGTGGGAAGTGTAGACAGAGTTAATAGTGGGGAGGCTGGTTTTTGTGATAGACCGGACTGAGTTCACAACTCACTGCAATTTCTTGCAGTCTTGGGCAGAGCAGTTGCCCTACCAAGCTGTGATGCGTCCAGGTAGAATGCTTTCTATGGTGCATCAGGGGACATGCCAAATTTCCTTGGCCTTCTGAGGAAGTGGAGGCACTGGTGTGCTTTCTTGGCCAGGGCGCAATCTCCATATTGCTTCCTGAAGCTAATGACCTGCTCTTTTGCTTTGCTGATATTGAAGGAAAGGTTATTGTCTTGACACCATGGTAACAAGCGATCTATCTCCTTCCTGTACTCTATCTCATCATTGTTTGTGATTTGGCTCACTATGGTGGTGTTATCTGTAAATTTATACATGGAGTTGAAGCAGAATTTGGCCACACAGTCATGAGTGTATAGGGAGTAGAGCAGGGGGCTGAGGATGCAGTGTTGAGGATAACTGTGGCGGACATGTCACTTCCTATCCTTGCTGATTGCGGTCTGTTGGTCAGAAAGTCAAGGATCCAGTTGCAAAGGGAGGTGTTGAGTCCCAGGTCTAGGAGCTTGCAGATGAGTTTGTTTGAAATATGGATTTGAAGGCAGAGTTATGGTCAATAAATGAGTCTAATGTAGGTTTCTTTACTGTCCAGATGATCCAGAAATGAGTATAGAGCCAGGGAGATGGCATTTACCATGGACCTGTTTCAGCGGTAGGTGAATTGCATTTGGTCAAGGTGGTCTGGGAGGCTGGAGTTGATGTGTACCATAACCAGCCTTTTGAAGCATTCAATGATGGTGGATGTCAGAGCCCTTGGGCGGTAATCATTAAGGCACGTTACCTTATTTTTCTTTGGCACTGAAATGATAGTGGGCATCTTAAAGTAGGTGGGAACTTCAGATTGGGGTAGGGAGAGGTTAAAGATATCTGCGAATATTTCTGCCAGCTGATCCACACAGGATCTAAGGACATGGCCAGGGACTCCATTCAAGCCAGATGCTTTCTACTGGTTCACTCTCAGGAAGGCGGATCTGATGTCTGTAAAGCTGACTGTGCATACAGGTGCGTTGGAGACTGTCTGGGCAGGTTGTATCATTTCATTGCCCTTCCATTCAAAACATGCCTAGAATTCATTGAGCTCATTGAGGAGGGATGCATTGTTGTCAACGATACTACCCAATATCATTTTGTAACACATTAGAGCATGTAAGCCCTGCCACAACTGACAGCTGGTCTGGTATTGTCTCTTAGCATCCCTGATAACTTTACAAAGGTTGTACCTCTAGTTCCTGTGTAGGACAAGGTCAACCAATTTGATTGCCACAGACCTGGACTTCAATAGGGAATGGATCTCACTGTTCTGGTGCATTCAAAGCAGTGGTAAATTTCATCACCAATGCCTGTCTTCAGTGAGGGGGGTTCCCAAGACGTGACAAGTGGTCCACATTTTCCATGGTCATGCCAAGAACCTTTATTGTTGGAAGGTAATATTGCAGAGTATGATGAGACTAGTACAGGTCATACAGATGTTGATTGCAAGGTCCATTCTTATTGATGGCTCAGTGAACGAGTTGACGATGACTTGGATTTCACCCTCCAAGAGCACACAAACACAACCATTGCCTGTGTACCACTGCTCAGCTACTGAGGTCTGGGTGATCTTGGTGTAATTGCTGTAGGTTGAACACTTTCCCACTAGATCTGAAGAATAGTTTCACTCCCGTAAGAGGTGAGGTGCAATTTTGTGGTGAGAAAGCTCGAGGAAAGGGTTGGAGCAATGATACAGCAGGCCAGTCTGCACTGAGATTGGATTGGTTGTAGCCCTGTTGGTTAGGATTGTGACTTGCATGCCTTAATTAAGCAAATGTAAGGTGGAGAGGAATTTCTGTGGGCAGCTGAATTTCAGAAGAATGCTCCACCATTCCTACCTGGTTGATGGAGTCAAAGGCTTTCCTGAGGTCAAAAGTGACCTCGAACAGTGGTTCCAGCTGCTCCCTACATTTTTCTTGTTGGGTAGTAAAACCCTGTCCACTGTAGTTTGAGATGGACAGAATCTACTCTGCAGTTTGGGGAGCAGCTCTCTGACCACAGAGGAGGCAGTTGAAGAGGAACCCAAGTGATGACTTTCCCTGTGGCAGACAGGAGGGAAACCCCTCTGTAGTTTTATATTCATTTAAAAATAATCTTTTCATAAATATATATACACACACAAGAAATACAAAAAAAGTAGTGCATTCCTTTCTTTACAGTGAAGGTATCATCATCATATCAGGTCTATGCATTTGTAGTGTTAGTACATTCTACGTACAAGGCATCATTGCCACTCATGTGGCTTCTCTGAATGATACAGTTTCAAGTGTTTGTGGGGTTGTTACACAGGATCCAGCCCTTCAAAGTTCAGTGACAGCAGGACCTTCGACTGTGGTCTTTCCCCACAAATCCTTTGTGTTGGCTGTACCAAGCTTCAGTGCATCCCTTGACGTGTACTCCAGCAGCCTGGAATGTACCAGGTGACAACATTCCCTTACAGATATCTTGTTCCACTGGAAGGCCAACAGGTTTTGGGCAGACCAAAGTGCATCTTTCACAGATTTGATGAACTTCCAGCAGCACTCGATGTTTGTCTCAGTATGTGCTCCTGTGAACAGCCCACAAATCAGAGTCCTCTGTCACGCAGCTGATTGGGACGGACCTTGATGAACAATCAAGCATCTTCTTCCAGGCCTTCTTTGAAATGGCTTTTCTTTGACACAGTTGGTTGTGTCCTCCTTTTTGAAGATGGTCACAATCACAGCTTCTCTGAGCTCCCTGGTACATTCTGCTCTTCTCAATTGTGGATAATGAGATTATGAATTTGTGACTAAAGCTGTTCACTGCTGAGTTTTGGAGTTTCACTGGGACGCTATCTGCTTCCAAGGCAGCCTTATTTTTAGTTGGAATATGGCTTTTTCAACTTCCTATTGGTCAAGAGTTGTGGCAAGACTGGATCTCATAGGCTGATATGTGTTGGAGTCAAGGGGAGTCCATTGTATATCAACCTATGGTTGAATCAAGAAGCCAAGAGTCTCTTTACAAGTGCCAATTATAATTGACTGCAAGGCAGCTCATACACTGTGGACACTGCATTTCCTGTTGGCTGGGAGGCAACCAGCTGGTGGTGGCCCCATATGTATCCAGAAGTGGGGGTCACAAACAGGGCCAAATGTGGGGAAAGGGGCCAGGTGTGTGGCTTGAGCCAGGACTGGGAATGTGGGAAGGTACAGAGCTGGGGTCTGGGACCAAGGATTGGGCTGAGTATACAGTCAGGATTGGGGGCTGGAGTGCAGCTGGGAGAGTGGGGGTATACAGTAGGTGAGAAATAAAGAGGGAGATAGTGGACAAGGGCTTCTGTGCCAGTATGTACATGCCACTGTACCTGACCCACCTATGCAGCAGAGCCTGGCTCCAAACTCCTTGGTCCCTCTTGCCACTGGATCTTGACCACTCTGTGAGGTGCTTATGGCTGTCTCATGTTTTAAAAAAAAAAACAGGGGCAACTTCCAGTATGAAGTTCAGGACCTGGAATGTCAAGGTCCACGTGGTGAGTGACAGCAAAGGACCTAAATGTTGCTGCACTCTCAGTGCCCGGGGCTCAGCTGCTTTGACATCTTTAACCCTTCATAGGGGAAGGCAGGCAGCAGATGCGCATTTTAAAGAGAGGGGGTTGCAGGCAACTTCAGTGCCAGAGTGGGGAAAGACACAACCCTCTGATCAGTGGGGAAAGCTAACTCCAATAAGGTCCTTCTCTTGACCAAATGCTTGGAGCACAGTCTTGTCACAATCAATATGTTGCTTCATCAGAGGGACTGAGCTAAAGAGGTCATGGCAATGCCTTTGTCCAAACACTGGCACCTGTTGGATTATATCATCCACCCCATTCATTGGTAAGCCTTTCAAGAACAAACAGTTATAATTTCTCCTTCCCATTGAGAGTGCCGATTTAAATAAAACTTTTACCACTGTTCTCAAAGTAAACAGAACTATCATTGTACTTAATAGCTAAATGAAATGATTGCCTCTCAATGGGTTAGTTTGAAATAGACTGTGAGATGTGGCATGCCACAAACAGTCCTGCTTGGTTTTGATGCACATTTTAATATGTATGCTTAAAACTTGTGTGAATTTGCTTTTTTAGAAACAACCTAAGCATAACTCAATCTCAAAATCCTATCTGTTTCAGCAAAAAAGCAATCAAAAATCCCAAATTGTGACTAGTGTCCTTCGGGTTTTGTGCAGTAATACTTCCGGTTGGCAGTTCTAGTGGAGCAGAATTTCTCTACTCTTCCTCATGTTACAATTCTGATCTAATTTAAAAGACTAACTGAGATAATCAGAACAAGCAGCATTCTGATTTGGTGTTGACTGCTGGTCTATCTGGATGACTTCTCCATGTGCTGTGTTGGTTTCCCCCAGATGCTCCAGTTTCTTCCCACATTCTGAAGATGTGCCCATTAGTAAGTTACTGTAAATTACTACTGCTGTAGTTGGGGTGATTGGAGAGTTGGGGGTGGAGTCAATAGGCACGTTAGGGAGGATGGTTTACTGGGATATAAGTGAGAGAATGGGATTGCCTTGAGAGCTGGCATAGACACAATGGGCTGAATGGCCATCATAAGAATAGATATGAAAGAGACTCTTTCAGTAGGTCATCAGCAAATCGACATGCACAATGCAATTCAGGATCTTGATTCAAAACCAGTTGACACTGAAGCTTACTGCAACAAATATGATTATATTATTTTTGTTTTCCAAGATGGCATTGTCAAGACTAAGTATTGCTAATTTATAGCTTACTGTTATTCATTATGCATTTGCTATTTAATGAAACAGTTGGTAGTTTGTGGTATGAATTATGGTAACTTGACTGCTAATCCCAGTACTGTCTGAAACTGAGGAAGTTGACACCAGGGATCTGAAGCACAAGGTCAAAGGTTTGAGGATTGAGCCACATAGCCCACCTGTGATGACCTAGATACGGAACAGGTAAAGGCACATCTAATTGGGCTCAAGAATGCAATTCAAAGGATTGGTAATAATGACCCATTAAACCATAGGAATTGGTATCTATGGGTGGCAAGAGGGCAAAGCTTTTTAAATAAGAACCAATAGTGTACTCTTTTGGGTAAAATAAACTGAACCCACTGCACTTTTTTTTCATTATACCTGTCAGAAATGTCTAGTGACTGTTGTCTAGTTTGTGTAATTACCATCAAAATCGCCAAAGGGAGATTGTAGAAAATGTTGATTGTGTGCCCCAACCACATTTAAAACTTTCTGCAAGAACATTTTTTCTCCATTTGCTCTTAATGCAAATTTAGATGATGATTTGACTTGAGTTATGAGGAGACACTGAAGTTTTCATAATATGAAAATAACTCTTATCAAAAGATTATGTTGTGCTTTTCCAGTTTAACAAGTGCATTTTGTTAGATTCAAGTAAACTCTGTTTTGCAGTAGCGACACAACTTACTCAGTTTCTGAATTCTGATTCCACAGAAGTCAATAGGGTTGAATATTGGGAACTGTGTTCAATTTACATTTATGTGCTTATGTCAGGGGATGATTTTCTTCTGATGGTATCTCATAAGTTGCATCTTGATGCATATTATTGTTCACAGTTGAACTGCCAAAATAATCCGTTTGCTGATTTTCAATTTATGAACTTTTCATTTGGGCAACCAAAGATAGATTCTATCCTTGGTTAAGAACAAATTTCAAATACATACCTTTCCCACATTTCATGTAATTTGCATTAAAATTTGAAGTATTTAAGAGCAGAGAGAAACTGAAGTCTCCATAAAAGTGAGAATGAATTTGAGTGTGGTAAAAAGAAATTTGTCCTTTTTCGAATGAAAGAATTTACCTTTGATCACTTGATACATTTACACCAGAGGCAGGAACAATAAAACAAAAGTCACTTATTCAGTTCTCTAAAACAAGACTACATGCAAAAGGAAACAATTGAATCCAGCCCATCTGTGAACAAGCTGACTGACCAGCCTATTTACTCTACTGTAATTATTCAAATTCTTTGTACATTCCTTTGAAGAATTTTCTTTCTCTTGGTTGTATCGTCCAGCTGTTAGCAGGGGTTGACTTCCCTTAGAGGGTGGTGTCGGACCACTTTGAATCACTGCAGTCCATGTACTTTTTAATACAATGCTGTGGCTGCATTTTATTCCAGCCTCTGACCAGCTTGTCTAACCATCTTGTGTATTAAATTGGTGACATTCCTGCGGGGTGTTGATGGTGGGGGACTTAGCGATGGTGATACTGTGATGGTAGGTGGATAGACTGTTAGTAGAACTGGTCATTGCCTGGCACCTGTAGTGTTACTAATCACTTCTTGGTCCATGGCTGAAAGCTGGGCAAGCCTTACTTCAACCAGGCAAGGATTGCTTCATTATCTGAGGTATTCTGAATGGAAATTAATATTATACAATCATCAGCAAACAATCACGCATCTGTCAATGATGAACAGAAGGCCATTGATGAAGCAGCTGAAGATTGCTAGGCTTGGCACTCTGCCCTGAGGAGCTCCCACAGTGGCGTCCTGGGGCTGAGATGATTGACCTCCAATCATCATAGCCATCTTCATTTTTGTGAGGCATGGCTCCAGCAGCTTGTAAATCAGAAGACTGTGAAGGAAGGAGGAGAGGTGGGAGGTGAGCAGCAGGGTTAGGTTTGACGAGACTGCAGGCGCAGCCCTGCTGATGGTCAGGAGACTTCACAACAATGACTAGCACCGTCTCCTCCATGGGGTTAGGACGTGCGGGGATACCTGTCCACTTCCAACTGGTTCTTGTTGTGACAGGTTAAGAACGTAATACGTTACAGCACAGTACAGGCCCTTTGGCCCACAATGTTGTGCTGACATTTTATCCTACTCTAAGATCTATCTAACCCTTCCCTCCCAAATAGCCCCCCATTTCTCTATCATTCATGTGTCTATCTAAGAGTCACTTAAATATCCCTAATGTATCTGCCCTCACAACCTCTGCAGGCAGTGTGTTCCACACACCCACCACTCTGTGTATATAAAAAAAACTTGCCTCTGATATCCCCCCCTCATACCTTCCTCCAGTCACTTCTAAATTATGCCACCACATGTTAGCCATTTTTGCCCTGGGAAAAGGTCTGACTGTCCATTCGATCCATGCCTCTTATCATCTTGTACACCTCTATCAAGTCACCTCTCATCCTCCTTCTCTCCAAAGAGAGAAGCCCTAGCTCACTCAACCTATCCTCATAAGATATGCTCTCCAATCCAGGCAGCATCCTGGTAAATCTCCTCTGCAACCTCTCTAAAACTTCCACATCCTTCCAATAATGAGGCAACCAGAACTGAACACAATATTCAAAGTGTGGTCCAATCAGAGTTCTATAGAGCTGCAACATTACCTCACGGCTCTTGAACTCAATACCCCGACTAATGAAGGCCAACACACCGTACATCTTTTTTAACCCTATCAACCCGTGCAACAACCTTGAGAGATCTATGCACGTGATCCCTCTGTTCCTCCACATTGCTAAGAGTCCTGCCATTAACCTTGTATTCTGCCTTCAAGTTTAATCTTCCAAAGAGTATCATTTTTCCAGGTTGGACTCCATCTGCCACTTCTCAGCCCAGTTCTGCATCCCATCAATGTCCTGTTGTAATCTACAACAACCTTCTACACTATCCACAACACCACTAACCTTCATGTCATCTGCAGACTTGCTAATCCACCCTTCCACATCCTCATCCAAGTCATTTATAAAAATCACAAAGAGCAGAAGTCCCAGAACAGATCCCTGCAGAACACCACTGGTCACCGACCTTCAGTCAGAATACGCTCCATCTACCACCACCCTCTATGGGCGAGCCAATTCTGAATCCACACAGCCAAGCTTCCGTGGATCCCATGCTTCCTGAATTTCTGAATGAACCTTCCATGAGGAACCTTAACAAACGCCTTACTAAAATCCATGTACACCACATCTACTGCTCTACCTTCATCAATGCGCTTTGTCACATCCTCAAAGAATTCATTCAGGCTTGTGAGGCACAACCTGCCAGTCAAAGCCATGCTGACTGTCCCTAATTAGAGTATGCTTCTCCAAATGCGCATGAATCCTGTCTCTAAGAATCTTCTCCAGTAATTTGCCCACCACTGAAGTAAGACTCACTGCCCTGTAATTCCCAGAGTTGTCTCTATTCCCTTCTTGAAAGAAGGAACAATATTTGCCACCCTCCAATCATCTGGCACTACTCCTGTGGCCAGTGAGGACACACAGATCATCGCCAAAGGCGCAGAAATCTCTTCCCTCACTTCCTATAATAACCTTGGATATATCCCATCTGGCCCCAATGACTTGTCTATCCTAATGTTTTTCAAAAGTTCCAGCACATTCTCTTTCCTCACATCAACATGCCCTAGCATATCAGCCTGCTGTACGCTATCCTCACAAACATCAAGGTCTCTCCCTCTGGTGAATACTGAAGCAAAATATTCATTAAGGACCTCCCCTACTTCTTCCAACTCCAGGCACATGTTTCCTCTTTTATCCCTGATCGATCCTACCCTCACTCTAGTCATTCTCCTATTCTTCACATGTGTAGAAAACCTTGTGGTTTTCCTTAATCCTACTCACCGAGGCCTTCTCATACCTCCTAGCTCTCCCAAGTCCATTCATAAGCTCCCTCCTGGCTACCTTGTAACTCTCACTAGCCCTGTCTGATCCATGCTTCCTAAACCTTGGGTAAGCTTCTTTTCTTCTCTTGATAAGATATTCTACATCTCTTATCAACCACGGTTCCTTCACTCTACCATCCTTACCCTGCCTCAATGGGACAAACCAATCCAGAACCTCATGCAAGTACTCCCTAAACAATATCCACATTTCCATTGTGCACTTCCCCAAGAACATCTGTTCCCAGTTTACGCTCCCAAGTTCCTGCCTAATAGTATCATAATTCCCTCTCCCCCAATTAAATGCTTTCCCATATTGTCTGCTCCTATCTCTCTCCAAGGCTATTGTA
>JARFYF010000112.1:84433594-84444552 GCA_030265395.1 Rhina ancylostomus | reverse complement strand
GCCCTCTGACCTTCTGAAGAAGCCTACCATGTGGAACCTTGTCAAACGCCTTACTAAAATCCATGTAGACCACATCTGCTGCACTACCCTCATCAATCTGCTTGGTCACCTCCTCAAAGAATCTTATCAGGCTTGTGATACATGATCTGCCCTTCACAAAGAGACTTTGTGCACTCTTAAACGGTTTTAAAAAAAATCCCACTGCACCAGGAGAGTTCTCACTGTTGTCTAGGCCACATTTAACCAAAATACCTAATCATATATCTATTGCTCCGAGTGGAAGCCTTCTGCACAATTGGCTAATGGATTTGCTCATAATATAAGAGTACTTCAAAACTATTCAATTGATATTGACACAATTGATACTTTGAGATGTTGTAATGCAGCAAAGGTAATAAGATTGAAGTTTGCAGAATTTTGACACTGAGCATTGTTTATAAGCTTAGATTTCAGTATCAAACCCTATTTCTAATGTTGAAATGCCACAGCTGCCATTTTATCCCCAATAACTTGAATGTAGAACAAAATCTTAATTTATCAGATTTAGCCTGTCACTAATGCACTGTGGAAACAGACAATGTTCACCTCACACTGGTGCCAAAATAGAGTTCTACTGCTGAATTCAGGCTGCATTTGTATTAACTCAGCAGTGATATGCAAAAATATGACAGTATCTGTTTAAAAAGGACAGTTAGAAAGTATTTAAAATGGCAAATGGAGTGACGTCTTTTTTTTGTGAGATGAACAGCACAGATCTGTAAAAGGTCTTGCTCAGGCTTCAGTGAAAGGACACAGGGAATACCACTTGGTTTATTTTCGCAAAGATAATTAGTCACATGTACATCGAAACACACAGTGAAATGCATCTTTTGCGTAGTTGTTTTGGGGGCAGCCCACAAGTGTTACCACGCTTCTAGCACCAACGTAGCATGTCCAAAACTTCCTAACCCGTACGTCTTTGGAATGTGGAAGGAAACCCACGCAGACACAGGGAGAACGTACAAACTCCTTACAGACAGTGGTCGGAATTGAACACGGGTCGCTGGTGCTGTAAAGTGTTACGCTAACCGCTACACTACTGTGCCTGCCCCTACAAAGAAAGATGAATTCTAGAATGAACAAGAAGTTTTATGAGGAATGATTGAGTTGATAGGGCCTATACTCTCAGAAATGTATTAAAATAAGAGATAATTTCATTGAAACACAACAGTTCTGGGGGGATTTTATAGAATCAGGACAGGCAGATACTATTTTAAGGTTGCAGAATGAATTTGTCTCAAGTAAATTTTGGAATTCACTGTCTTAAATTGTTGCGGATGCTGAGTTATTAAGTATAATTAACACTAAAACCAAAAGATTATATTTGTAGATCCAATTTCCTCTACTGTGGGCATCCTATACCAAAAGTACCAAGTTCTTCTGCAATACAAAATATCCTAAGCTACTTTAAGAGCACAGAGATCAAATTGGTATCTATACCAAAAGGAGAAGCTATTAGAGCGGGTGGAAAACAAAGATAGGATGATCCTAAAAGAATAAAATGGGTGGAAAAATTTCACAAGGGGAATTCAGACAGTGGGTTGGAAGCATGGTGTGGTATAGAGAAGGAGCTTGCTTGCTGCAGGATTGAGATGCTGCTTTGCAGAGTTCACAGTCGCAAAGAGGTCTAACAACATCAACAGTTAGCAAGCCTGCAATGTCAACACTATTTTGTTGCTACTTAAATTTGAACAGTTCTCAAAACAATTAGTTTCTGTGAACTTCCAATTTGCTTTTCAATTAAGCAAAATCTATGCAAAGTTAGACTAACAGAATTATGCAAACGCTAGTTAAAGATCTAAATGCAAGGTTTAACATCAACTTTCCCAGCTCCAAAAGGTTCCCATATTAATATTATAATAAGCAATTATACTTTATTCAAACAGATCTACTGCTATACCATACAACGGTATCACACCCAAATGTAGATTCAGAGACTTCACACCTCCACAGCAAAGCAAAACAACATGGTAGGTGCAAGTCTTGACAAATTTCCTACTAAAACACTCGACTGATTAAATGTGAATCAGATTCCACACGTTTGATAAATTTATTCTGAAGATATCATTTAGGTATTTCAAAACCATTATTGACTTTTTTTTGACGCTACATCAGCCCATCTAAAAGGAGAAAGATAACTTAATTAATAGAGCACAACTTATTCCAAAACAGCAGTAGCCAGGTCACCCTTAAAAACTGATACAAAATGCTGGTAATTTCATTAAAGTTTTGGTAAGCATTAATCTCAAATGGCATAAGATTGAACTATTAAGTCAGAATCCACAATGTCAAATTGTACCATCAGCACCCAAGAGGTAGGAAGAATAAGCCACACTTCAAACATGCTCCATTTGATTGTTCAATCAAATCCAGAAAAATTTCTGCAACCAATCTGCTTTCTTACCCATTTACCTTATCATTCAATTCCTTAACTGACCAAACATCTATCATGGTTTTAAATAAATTCAGCCACTGAGAATTCCCTACTTCCCAGAGTGAAAAATTCTGAGGGATCGAGAAGGTTCCATGGAATACAGAAGAGGAAGTCTTGATAAAAAATGATGAGTACCTACCAAATGTCAAAATTCATCAATGTTGTTATATGGGGAAGAAAAATCAGATTTCCATAACTGCATTTCATCATTTAATGTACAAATGCACAGATAGTAGGTTAAGCTTGTATGTCACAAAGAAAGAGGAAGAACCTCTTCCATTCAAAATATTATCTGGAAAATATTTTACTCCCTCCTTCCTAAAGACCTTAAAATAGGTGTTTATAAGAACAAGGGATTAACGTATTTCCTGTTGTTTCAACAAATATATCATATCATATTCCTCAATTTTTACATAGTAATCTGAAATTATCAAGTAATCGATCAATTACCTTCTGAAACTCATGCCGGTGAGAAATATGGCTGAGACATTCCACACACATTCATAGTATTTTGCAAATGAAAAGATCATTTTCTATTCAAATAATAGAGCATGGAATTACACCTAGGACTTTAATGCCACAGTCAAAACAAAAAAATTGACTTGATCTTTAAATATTTCAAAACAAGGAACATAAAATTGGAAAAAAAACTGCATTCAATTTATATTCAAACTTTTACCTCAATCCTATATACATGTTTCCCCAATCTCTATTTAACTACGTAAAACATTTAAAAAATAAACAAATTAAAAATGCTTTCCCTTCTTGGTATCCTGTCGATGAGGGTTCTTTAGCCACATTGATTGCATCACACCAGTTGAATGCCAGGAATCTTAGAAATGTCACTTGACCACAACTGATGTTAAACTAAAGGGAAGTTCTTACCACAGCAAACCTGAGGAAGCTTTAAAGGACAGCGATGAGTATCACTGCCCATAATTTCTAGGCACACATCAATAAACGGCCTACATGTGTACAACCTCTGAAATTCCTGTGCTACTCTGATAGTCTATTTACTCTTATGTGATTGTCATCTAGTATGTCCAGGCTGAGATGGGCAGATATTTGGATGCTAAGGGAATCAGCAGGAAAGTGCCTAAGACTAGCCACAATACTGCTAAATAGTGGAGCAGGCACCACCATTCAGGCAGTTAAATACATTAAGTTACTGCCTTAGTCTCGATATTGGGCTTTATTATTTTCTATGCAACCTCGAAGCATCATCAAGTTGTTAAGTGAACTTAACTGGCCAACTGTGAGCTCAGCGACCATGGCCTGTTTGGTTCATTTATTCACTACAGAATCAAATGTGCAGAATTAATTCACCAAATTCATCATCTCTGAAGCAACTCTACTTACCTCACCACCTTATGGTTATTGCTTACATCAATCTGATTTCTTAAAAAAATGTGTATAAAAGAACTTATGAAAGCATTGACAGTCATGACCATGCACCATGATCATAGTGCACTGAAACATAACCTTGCTCTACCATTTTTCATATCAAATGTTTCAAACTATTATCCACAATTTTTCCACTGTAAACTTCCATTTTGCTAGCAACACAGGTCATTTTGGTAATATTTTAGCAAAAGTACACAAAGAATATAAAAAAGTTCATATAAATGTACCAAATAACTATCACATCAAGAAAAACAAATGTGGGAAATGCTAACATCAAAATCTAGGGAGGCAAAAGACATTTTGGATCAAAACCAGAAAACTTTAGAAACACTCAGATGGCCAGGCAGCCTGTGTGAAAAGAGGAAAAAATTTAATGTTTCAGGCCATAGATCCTTCATCAGAACTTGGAAAGAGAAAAAAAAGAGGAAGCTTTAAGTTGCAAAGATGGGGGAAGGGACGTGTGATGGGTTCTGGTCAGGGTTACTGCAGGGATGAAATGTTAATGGATGTAGTCAGACAACGTGCAATATGTTGCAAATAGGATATGCTAATGAATGATGATGGGAAAACCATCATTACACCAAAACTGAGAAAAACTTGAAGATTTCATAACAGTTGTTGCCAGTGATTCAGAGTTTCTCTGCAGGCTCACTTTCTCTAGCATAATAAAGAGAAGGCAAGATTTGAGAAGAATGAGGTATTTTTGAACAATCTTTGTACCAAAATAACTTGAAAATCCCTGAAAATTTAAGGTACAAGAGCCACCTCGTCTGTGCAAGTCAAAAAAAGAGTGACTGAGTCTTATACAGCCTTCCAGCACTTCATTTGTAATGCTGCAGGTCATGGCTGCTCAAGTACATCACTCTCTAAACATCAGAAGATTGTCTCCTCTCTGCTTTATGGCTTTGAGTTCCAGAACCCCAACACCCTCTGACTAAAGCAAATAGTCCTCATTTCTCTTCTAAACCATCCACCAATTACTTGAAAGTTATGTCCCTGTTTTCTAACCCTACAGGTAAAAAAATTCTTTGCTATTTATTCTTTCTAGGGCTTTATAATTTTATACTCCTTGATTGTTTCTTTTCTGCATCATGGAGAACGAATGAAACAAGTGCAGACCATCCAATCTCTCCTTTCCTAAAATTTTCCAGTCCCAATATCCACATAAACCTCCCATAAACACCTCCTATATAATCACATCTTTCCTGCACAAGGTAACCAGAAATGTATACAATACTCGAGCAGTGGCCCAAAAAGCATTATGGACAATTCCAGCAAAATCTTCCTGCTCAGTTATATCGTGTTTCGTTGAGGTTTCACAGTAGTTATCAAGCAAAAAAATTTGACACTGGAGATATTAAGACAAATGCTAAAACAGGATTTTAAAACAGTAAAGGCAGTTAATGTAACTAACACAAAGATTTCAGCTTTGGTAAGGAATAATTCTGAAAAGTGTAGCAGTTTCCTACCGTTTTCAATGAAGCATCAAAACAGATTTTCAATTATCCACAGTTTTATACTTCGTGGAAGGATGAATTAAAATAACTTTGTGGGTTCCTCAATGGCAACTTTTCGATAATTTCTCTCTCCAGCAAGAGAGAACTAATTCAATATTGAAATGACCTGGTCACAGTCTCCTCAATCCTTAAGTTAAAAGCTTCCAATAAAAAGCTAAATTTATTTTCTTCCAATGCATCATAGGTCTTGTGCTGCAAGACTAAAAGACGTGTGTTCAGGTGGTCATGTGTATTCTTGCACATGAATCACTGAAAGTTAACATGCAGGTCCAACAAGTGATTAGGGAGACAAATGAGACAGCTCAAACGCCATCTATAAATTCGCTGATGACACCATTGTTGTCAGCAGAATCTCAGATGGCGATGAGGAGACACGCAAGAGTGAGACACGCAAGAGTGAGACAGATTGGCTAGATGAATGGTGACACAACAACCACCTCATACTCAACATCAGCAAGACCAAGGAATTGAGGACCAGAAAGGGGAAATTGGGAGAACACACACCAGTCCTCATTGAGGGGTCAGCAATGGAAAGGGTGAGCAGCTTCAAGTTCCTGGGCGTCAACATCTCAGAGGATCTATCTTGGGCCCAACACATTGATGCAATCACGAAGGCAGCACACCAGCGACTCTAATTGATTAGGAGTTTGAGGAGATTTGATATGTCACCAAAGACTTGCAAATTTCTACAGATGTACAGTGGAGAGCACTGACTGATTGCATCACCGCCTGGTATGGAGGCTCCAATGTGTAGGATCGAAAGAGGCTGAAGAGAGTTGTAGACTCAGCCAGTTCCATCACAGGCACAACCTTCACCACCAGCGAGGGCATTTTCAAGAGGCGGTGCCTCAAGACAACTGCATCCATCATTAAGGACTCTCACCACCTGACACATGCCCTCTTCACGTTACTACCATCCTGGAGGAGGTACAGGAGTCTGAAGACCAACACTCAATGTCTCAGCAACAGCTTCTTCCCCTCTGCCATCAGATTTTTGAACAGTCCAGGAACATTACCTCATTATTCTTCTTTTGCACTATTTATTTATTTTTGTAACTTATAGTAATTTTTATGTCTTGCACTGTACTGCTCTCACAAAACAACAAATTTCATGACATATGCCAGTGATAATACACCTGATTCTGATTTTGGCCTGAGTGCCAGAGGATAAGAGTACAAGAGTAGAAGGAACTTGCTCCAATTATACAAGGCCCCGGCGGGAATGAATCTGCAATATCGTATACAGGTCTCGTCTTCCTACCCAATGGAGGATATATGCAATAAAGTGAGATTGATTCCTGGCATGGAGGACATATCGTAAGGAGAGATTAAGCGTATCAAGCCTATGCTCAAGTTTAGAACTATGCAGGATCATGTATTTTGAAGTATACAGAATTCTTGAGGTTTGACAAGATAGATGTGGGGATGATGTTTCCATTAGCTGGACTGTCTAGAATCAGTCATCTCAAATCAAGAGGTTGGCCATTCAGGACAAAAATGTTAAGAAATGTCTTCACTCAGAGGGTTGTGAATCTTTGAAATTCTCTACCCACATGGCCTGCAAAGGCTAAGTCACTGAGTATATGCAAGACAAAGTTCGACAGATATTTAAATTTTAAGGGAAGTTAGGGATACAAGGTTACCCCTGGAAAGTGGTGTCAAGGTGAAAGATCAGCTGTGATCTTAATGAATGGCAGAGCAAGCTGAATGGCCTACATCTGCCTCTATTCCTTATGTCCTCAAGTACCAACAGAAAGTTAATTATTGATTACAATATTTCAAATACTTAGAAGCAGTTAACAAAGCATACCAGATCCAGCAAAATATTAATGAAGGTGTGCATAGAAAGTCCAGGAAGCTTATTAAACTGAAACAACTCAGTCATGTCCTATTTACAGTACTGTATCCGGGCACTACAAGGATAATGAAGGCTTTAAACACAGTACAGAAGAAATGCCACTGAATGGTTTCAGAGACGAGGGACTGCAGTTACATGGACATAATAAAACTGCTGAGACTGCTCTCTTTAGAGCTGAAAAATCCAACTTGATAATAAAACCATAAATGATTAGGTAAAATAAAGGGAACCCACATAGAATGGCTAAAGAGTACTCAGATTTAAGTGATTTGGTGAAAAACAGGAAGTGACAGAAAAAACTTAAATAGAACACAGATTAAAATTTGCAATGTACTACCTTATTTGATGCTGTTAAGTGACTCAGCAAGGAATACTTGGGAGAAAAAGTGCAGGAATTGCAGAAAAGCAGGGGAGTGGGATTCAGTAGAATGTTTAAATAAGCTAGCTTCAACTCCTCAAGTCTTTGTGCTGTGTTAAAATTCTAAGTAATCCTTGCCTGCATCAGCTCAAAATCAAGTGATTCTTTTAATGGTATTTCTAAAGTTTTTAATCAGCTTCCTCTTACGGCTTGTTGATTCAACTTCAAAGGGCACTTGTTCAATATGTGCTCCATTAAATAGACTTGGGGAATCTCAACCATTGTTTCTGGTTGAGAATTCATTTATGTGAACTCCAGAAAACTTGGCACTTGCCTTCAAAGACAGGGATGTCATCAGAAAAACAGTCCTTCCTTGGTAGCAGCTAAAAAACATAATTTGGTCCATAAAGAGGGAGCTGACCTTATATCTAACCCTTACCACTGATCATTAAAAGTAATGTAATATTGCAGGAAGTGGTAAATGTTCCTTTCCTCAGCATGGATGAATACTATTTACAGGATAAAAATACAAGGAGTCCCGAGCAATAAGTGAAATACCAAAGACCAAAAGTGCAATCAAATATCTAGTCAGTATTGGATGTTGATTTGCCAATGGACACAAATAGGACAGGAACACAGCTCTATTATAAGCCTGTTGAGGCATCCAGGATAGAGACACTACTCCAAACTGGAGGCCGGACAGAGAGTGTAGGAAGTCAGATTCATAGAAACTACACTAATATTTCAAATAGTTTGCTAGTGGCAGCCAAGAAATGACTCCCCCATTAACTTAATTTGATCAATTTTATCCTCCTCTGACAACCTTTTCCCACTGCATCTGCTCCCACAATGAGGCTTTCCACTCCAGGACATCCAAGACATCCAACTTCTTTTCTAACCAGCGCATAAATTTCGCCACAAATTTTCACCCTGCTCTGTGATTCATTTGGACTATCTCTGACACCTGTCTCTCCTTCCTTGATCTTTCAATCTCCATCTCAGGAGATTCCTTATCCACTGACATCTTCTACAAACCCACTGACGTCCACAGCTACCTTGATTACAGCTCCTCCCACCCTGTCTCTTGCAAGGATGCGATCCTTTTTCTCAATTTCTCTGCCTCCGCTGCATCTGCTCCCACGATGAGGCTTTCCACTCCAGGACATCTGAGATGTCCAACTTGTTTTCTAACCGGGGCTTCCCCCCGACTATGAAAAACCCCTGCTGAACCTTTTCCTTCTCCTTGAAACCTATAAAATAAGACCATATTTTAAAAAATTCAAGATTCTTGGTTAATGACCTCTTTTACAGTTCACTCTGGTTATTAAAAGAGAGAAAAAAATCCTCTAAACTTATTTCACTTTCTTGATACACTTCCTTATTTTCATTTGGGTGTTCTTGTTTTTGTATTAAAAGCCAAAGCATAACAAAACATCAACTTGAAAGGACTTTCAAGAAAAAATGCAAAATGAGTAATCATGGACCATGGACTACATTTTGGACCCACTGAAGAATCAGTAAAAATCCCACATATCATTGTACAGTCCACATGTCAGTATCTTGATATCTAATTCTCTTTTAAGAAAAATCATATGGCATCCTACCAAATGAATCTATATTACACGAAAGATCATCAATCTGAAACATTAACCATTTCACTTTCATCAGAAGCTGCCTGACCCGACCATTTCCAATATTTTGTTCATACTTTAGGTTTCCAGATCTGCAATATTTTGGTTTTCTACAACAGATAAAAACTTGCCACATGTAAGTGCAGACTTTCAATACACAATATGGAAGACACTTGCTTGAATATATTGAGATAAATATAACAATGAAATTATGGAAGGAACAATTGTTAATATACTCCCTCAAAAAAATCTTAAAAGCTATTGACTATGAAGCCCAAATTCTGCAGCTATTCATATGAATAATTATTCAGTACATAGAGGACCAACAGATATGGGAGAAGGAAAATGGCAATACAATATTGACGAAACAATAAAGGACACACACAGACAAAAAGCAAGATGCAAAATTCAAATATGTTAAGAAATTAAAGGTGACAAATAAAATTGGAATTCCTCCAAAACACAAACTGCTCTACCATTTCCCTACTTACCAATCTTTTCCCTGATTAGGAACACCGTTTAGAAAGAAAAACAAATCAATAAAATTGATGAACAATTCTAGACTGTATAGTTCAATTTGAAAATATTAAATCTTTCTAATATGTGGTACTGCAATGCAGCTAATAAGTCAGCATAATGTTGTACAAAACTGCTAAAAGGACACCGCAACCCTGCTGCGACGTTTATCAAATATTCAATTTTAAGACGGCAAAAGTATACCAAGTTAATATGGAAACCCACTAAATCGCTTAACGGCAGCCATTTGTTTCCAAGTCGTGAACATTCGTTCCAGTCACTGGATCAAAATACTGACCCACATAAATCTAGTTATGCAATCAGTTAAAAATCGTAATGTATTAATTTCTACAGTACTCCAATCAGAGCTGCTGCAAAGAAATAGGCAAAAGGGTCCAAAATAAAGCAGGGAGAACACCTTTCCCCCGCAGCCTTTCAACTCCAAACAAAATTTGTACGAAAATCCACCCCGACAGGTACTGTCTGTTCATAATGGTCTCAAGACAGGGCAACCTGTCGGTGAAACAGGGCAGAAAGAGAGAAGAGGATATCACCTAGTCCTAATTACTTAATCAAAATTGACAGTAAAAAAAAATTCCAATAATTTAAAAAAAACCCAGAGGAACAAAGACTGAAGTGATTAACTGCTCTACGGGCAGCACTTGGGGTTTTATATTAAATATGCTCCCCACTGGGGAAGGGCTTGGTTCAGAAAGTCTTTGCTATTTTCAGGAGAAGGAATCAAGGTCCCGCGAAGCCCAGGCCGCTCCGTTAGGCGGTTCGATAGGCCCGGGGGACGCCTCGGCCTTCGGGGGCCCTGATGCCTGGGACTCCCCCCACCCCCAGCGGCACCGACACCAACCGCCGCCGAGTTGCGGGCCTTCCCCTCACCCCGCCGGCCCGGGCCCCCGCGACGCCCGGCTCTCTCACCAGCTTCACTCCCAGCAAAGGCGTCGCGTTGAATGGAGGCCGCGCCGTTCACACCGCCACCACCATTGTTAGGCGGCGACAAACGGAAACGGGAAGTCGCCTACCGGGTCTCTTCCCCATCCCGCCCCTCAAACCGTGCCCCCGGCCTTCACAACCGGCTGTTCCCGGTGAAAGGTTCCGGGTGCCGCTCAGTAACAGGCCAGAACAAAGGAAAACTATAATCTTTGTTAAACACAAAGCTTCAGCTTCTCTCAGATCATTATTAAACTTC
>JARFYF010000112.1:84332317-84342634 GCA_030265395.1 Rhina ancylostomus | reverse complement strand
TGGGTTGAAACATCTAATACTAGAGGGCATGTATTTAAAGTGAGTGGGGGAGAAGTCAAAGGAGATGTGTGGGGCATGTTTGTTTTTACACAGAGAGTGGTGGGTGGCACTGGAGGCAGATATGATAGAAGCATTTAAGAGGTTCTTTAGATAGGTATATGAACATGCAGAGAATGGAGGGATATGGACCACGTGAAGGCAGAAGGCATTAGCTTAATTAGGCATCATTAGCTTAACTCGCCCTGCACAACTTCGTGGGTTGAAGGGCCCGTTCCTGTGCTGTCCTGCTCTCTGTTTTCAGTTTGCAAGCATTGTGATCAGGAATTGACCCCCTGAAAGCAGGGATGAGGGGGAGAAAATTGCAGGGCCATCAGGAAAGAGCTGGGGATGATGCTACTGGATGGTTCTTGCAGAAAGATAGAATGGGCTTGATGGCCCAAATGGCCACCACTGTGCTCTCACAATTCTAAAATTCATTGTATCTATCAATGCTGTCACATGATTATCTATTACAAGGCATATTCCCTGTACACCAGCTTAATCTTCCTGAGAGGGTACATTCCAGTACAGCAGAGTGTATCAAATTCAATTCAGACATTGATTCACAATAACTACACAAGGTTAAAGAGAGAAGACAGAAAAGGCCCCTCAGTCCATCAAGCTGCTAACCTTTGAGCCCAAAAATGATTATGTTTTTGTGAAAATCTTACTCCATCACCTCAGTTCCCCAACTTTCTTCTGCTGGGGAAGATAAAGCAAACAGAAAGATCAATGCAGTACCCTTACCACAAGACAAATTTTGCAAACACCTCTTAAAGGAGGGATAAGTGCTGAGGCAAAGAAAATATTAGGATAATATTGGTCAACAAAATGTGATTTAAGAAAATGGAATTTGAGGAAGTTTTCAAAGGAACACGAGAAGGGAACTCCAAATCACAGGACTTTAAGTGGCCAAGGTCATAGGTGATGGTTATAGGAATGGATTTGCACAAGGCCACATTCGGAACCGACAGACTTTTGGAGTCAGAGACAATGAAGATGGGGCCACAAAGAGCTAAATATCTTACACTTCCTAAAACTGCTTCCTTAATAACTATCAATGCAACTATCAATGTTTAAAGACAGATGAACATCTGGCCATTCAACCCCTAGACAGCGAAATGAGTATTTGCTTTTATCTAGTCCTCTCTTATCATTCAAGTTTAGCAGGTAACGTACCAATAACTTTCACCATTCATTCTCCAAGTCTTCTCTTCCTTGTTTACATCTTTGTCATTTTACTCATATAAAGCGCAAAACCACCTCAACCACATATCACTAATATATATGCTACTTGAGGTATAATGACCAGTGTATCCAAGATTATTTAGATCAGTAGTGAGTACAAAGTTAGTACAACTTTGCAATCTAATACTTTCAAATATTTGATTTCCCTGAATGACTGAACTCTTTGAGGGCAACGAATCATGGTCAGCAACCTCACCAACTCCAAATAGCTTTTCAAAATCCTATCTTAGAATTCACCTTTCTTCGAGCTTCTGAAATTAATCACCATTAGAATAATTAAGTGTTTTTATGGGCTTCTTTTAAAATGAATATCACAACTTTATCAAAGCATACACTTACCTTAGTGAACTCCGATTATCCATCATGACCATCATGACACAATAGGACTATATCCATTCAGCACACGGATGGCACTTCCCTCTTTCCTCAGACTTGGTCCAAACATAGTATATACCCCTTGCTCGAACTTTCGATAAAGCTCAGATTGAACACAAACCAGTTAATTCCATCTAGACTCCCCAGAGTGAGTTTGCGTGTTGCCAAGCAGATGAGGTAAGCATATTTGGCAAAGTGGAACCACTGCTGAACTTGTTAGCCGTCAGTGTTTTGGTAATCATTGAGGTGTCATAATCCACAGTGAGCTGCAGGTGCTTCAAGGGACTTGCCATAATATTACTGGAATAATAAGTTCAATTTGTCTTTTATTTCCCTCTCTTTTTTAAAAACATATATAAAGAAAAAATTAAGATCAAAGTTGTAATGTTCCTACTGTCATAAAATTATCTTTACACTTGTTCATGGTTTGGCACAGATTTTTGCAAGTAGTGCATGTGTTATTGTACATCATCACTGGTGAAGCAAAGGAGTTCTATCACTCTTTAGAGCACAGAACCTGGAATCTTACTAAAGATACTGAATTCTGCAAGATAAATAATAATTACATCTCTTGTAATTCCAGCAATTCCATTTTTGTTTGATCACTGACAAGGCCTCTGAACAATTCTTCTTTTGTGAAACATTATCCTGAAGAACACTAAACGTGTGCACAACTGTTTTTGCCGGAAACAAAATCTTCTTCAAACACAGGTAAACTCAAAAGGCCCCATTTTTACTGAGAGCAAACTGCAGCCATTTTTGCTGCAGGAAAACCAAATAATTTATTCCATGGTTCAAAGGGTTTCTATTTTTTTTTGCAGCAGCTGTAGAAAATGTAGTCTACTAAAATGTTGTTAAGGATTATGAAAAAAAAATTGAAGTGAAATAACAGTACTAATAGCAACTGTGTTAATTGTACCACAGCCAAGTCAGAACAAAAGTTATTTCATAATTAAGTTTGCCATTCTAGGAGTTCTCATGCAAATCATTCCTTTTGAAAAGGGGGTAGGGGGTGGGGAGAAACTGCCTCTTGCATGCAATTCGTGCGTAAAAGGGGGAAAATAAGGGGACAGTGCCTAGGCTGAGAAGGTGCTGGGAAAGTAAAGGGTGCATCACAGCCACTGTACTGGTGTATTACCTCAGTTTTTCAAGAGAGGCTGTCACAAATGGGTTCTTGTGCTGCTGTTCACGCTCTGCTCTCTTTACCTTAATCTTTTCATCTCCTGACAATTTTAATGTTGCTTTGTGACGGTACATTTTTTTGTGGATGGGGCCATTACTGGCAGGAATACTTGAAGTTTCAGAGCTTCTGTCAAAAATGCCACTTCGTATGCCAGAGCTGAAATTAAATTCATTGTTAGGACCGGTTGGTGCAGTAGTATGAGGAACTGTGCATTTTGCAGGATTTTTATTACATAAGGCCTTAGCTGTCGCTCTCCTGTTTTTAGCAGGCAAAGAACTATTTGATTTCCTTTTCGATTCTGACGTGGTACCACCCAAAATATTCAAGGTTTTCCACTTCAGGCTATTTGCCTCAACAGACTGGCATGTAGCTGAGACAATGTTATGGCTTCCAGGGCTCCATATTGGTTCAATAGAAGCCATCATAAAACGCTGGACTTCAGCCATTCCAGAGGCAATGTTAGAAAGTATGTTACTTGGTTCTTCAAATTCCCTCTGATCGTCAACTAACAGGTTATTACTGTTGGTAGCATTGTGCCCAGCCCAATCTACACCGGTCTTTTTACTCAAAGACCAGGTACAGTTACCCCCAGTTTGTTTTCTACCCCGTACAGCACAACCAGGAGCACGATGTGGAAAGGACTCATTTAGCAACTGGACACAAGGAGATATGCTGTTTTTACTAACAAGAGCATCCAATGACTTGGTGTTGGCAGTAGGTAGCTGTACCTGATCGTTCCTTTTAGGGTGTGTGGCACTGGTTGATTTTTTGGGGGTTTTGGAAGTCCCAGGATTCTGACGCAAGTTATTTCTGTTTTGAGTTTTCTCTGTAGCTTTAGTAGATTTTGGCTTCCTTGGTTTTTTCGCAACTTTCGGAGTTGAGCTTTGGTTTGGGCTCACATGTTTACTGGAGGTACTTTTCCTTTTAGCTTTTTGTCCTCTGTTATTATTTAATTTCACCACACCAGCTTGCTTTTCAAACGGATCCTTTTGAGTCAGCTCACTGGTATCTTCATTATTAAAGGAATGAAATTGAAATTGATGATTGTTCAAAATAAATGTCTCAGTTGACTGATCGTGTGCTTGGGGGACTGTACCCCACTTCATTTCAGTTGGCTCTCCAAGCATTACTTGAGCGTGTTCCTGAAAGTCTTTGGGTTTGCCTAATGTTTTGACCTCTGGCCCCACTATTCCAGGTGAAAGATCAGGTGTAATTGGCGGAGAAATCTCAGAGAGTGTCACCTGCCTGAATCGATCGGGGGTAAAGTTTGAGATGTCAAGGAGGTCTGCAGATTCCTTCAGAGGTGCAACTTCATCAATGCTTTGCTGAATTATGAGCTTGGGGCTGCAATGAGCCAAAAAGTCATCACTCATATCATCCTCGCCATCATTTTCACATGACTTCAAACTTAAAGAGCTAAAATTATTGGAGCTTGCTGACAAAGAACCCACTGAATCAAAACTGATGAGCCTGGTGTCATCTGGAGCTACTGAATCTCGATGGAGCTGAAAATTGCCATCACTGTCTTCTATTATGCATGATTGATAGCTGGTATTTGACTGCAGTGGCTGGTTGTGGGAATAATTTTTGCTAAGCACAAGCCCATCACTGTGCATATCTATTTGCTGATAAGTATCAGTAATGGTTCCTGAAAGGCTAGCAGCTTCCGCTGGCAGTGATACTGCACCATCCAGACTCATTGACAGAATGGCAGGCGCTCTTAGAGCTGAATATTCCTGCTTTGCATGCCACAACTTTTCAAAGCATGGCGTTTCCTCCTGGTAAAGTGGGGACTGCTGCTGCTCAGATTCAGAGGGCGGGGACATCACACAGCTTTGTGTCAGGTTTGAAGAGTTAAAATGGCCCTGTGCCTTGGAAGCAACAACTGAATGATTTGGGAAGTAGGAGAGCCCGTTGTGGCTGACGGAATCAGATGCTTCCAGCAGCGTCTGCAAATACCCCCCAGGGATTACTTGCATAGTAGCTGCAGCATTTGCAGATGGCACAGACTTGTCAGACGAGCAGGTGGCTGGTGAGAAAGAAGAATTCTTAGCAGCAGCCTTTGCATGGCACAACTTAGATGAATGGGTGTTGTCTGGAGCACAATGAATAGCATCAGTCAGGAGATTACCTGAACTATTCTGCCTCTTTACAGCTGAATCTATCTCACTTGCATTTGTCATTGCCTCAATATCATCATTTACTGCCATCTTGTACTTTTTGCTGGTGTTTCTCAGTTTGGCTTCTGCCTTTAACTTTAGTCTCTTTAGTCGTCCCTTCTCCTTTACTCTGTTCTCAAACTTCCCTTGTGGTTTGCTTCTCATAGAAGCAGTCCCTGATGTAATGTTGGTGGAACACAAGCCATTTTCGCAGCTAGGAATTTCAATCGCAAACGTCTGAGAGTCTACAAATGCCATCTCTTCTCTTCCAGCGTGAGTCAGCATCTGAGTTTCGACTGGATCAAAAGAGCATGCAATCTGCTTGTTGGGACCTAGCTCAAGCCGAACCCTACGAGCCCTGTGTCTGCTTGCAAACTGTTTGCTTTTCCTCTTGGCAGGATGAGAAAGAAACACATCAGATACTGAGCTATTTAAATGCAGCCTCTTCCTTCTCTCTGTACGCACTGACAACACTCGCTCAGGTTGTCTTTGGAGCCAAAATTCCTTTAAAGGTGCAAGTTTTTCATATTTACCTAATGCTTCTTCTGTTAGACAAACACTTGTCTGGGTGGCATCAATTTTACCTACTTTCACTCGCATATCCTTTTGCCCTTTGAACCTATTAATAATTATATATTTAATAATAACTGGCGGCCCCCTCCGAGCTGATTTTCGACGCTTCCGTGGACACCATTCATCATCATCTTCCTTCTTAGGACCATCTGCTACCCATTCCTTCTTCCCCGAAATCTTTTCATTTTCTATGGAGTCAACATCATACAGGTAGTCATCACTATACCGTACTTTCCTTTTGGCACGCAGTGCATAACTTAGCTGCCCAGAGCAATTTGCATTTTGTCTCGACAGATACCCTGTACTATCCATGCTGCCCTTAAGGGTGTCATACGAGGAATCTGTTCCATAGCTGTCATCACTGTACTCTCCCGAATCTTCTACTGAATGGTTTGTTTCAAAGAAATGATTTCTCTTAGAAGTTGTATACAGCTTTACATCCACGGCGCTACCGTACTTTTGCAATCCTGTTCTCTCTTCTGATTGGTCCTCATCATCCCAGATGTCAATCTCATCAGATTTGATTTGCGATGCATCTAAATTCATTTTTACAGAGGCTTTGCCTTCCTTTTTTGTGCAGTTTGAAATGACATTAGGAAAAAAGCTTAACTGTGCTTCTTCCTGAAGTGCGCTTGTCTTTTCTCTGACATTGTCTTGAAAAGATTCATACCTAATCTTTAAAGAGCAGACATCACTGCTAAGAGTCGATTCATCATCAAACATGTAATTGTCCACTTCTTCCTCTGCAAAAAGATTGACTGAAAGCTCATTTTTGGAGCACAGGTCAAGCAGTTCTATTTTGCTTTCACTAATAAAAGACTCAAAATAAGCCCAGTCCTGACTAGGATTTGATAGTAAAGCTTCCTCTCCATTGCATTTGTCCAGCAGTAATCCTTCATAGTAATGTTTTTGAGTAATATCTTCTGACTCACTGTCAGATTTCTCCACATCTCTTTTGTCTGTAGTCCTAGACTTGTGCACAGTAAAGCTTAACAGTTGGTCTGAAAGCAGCTGATCCCCATATCTTCCACTTTCTCCTGTACTCATGCACTGAATCCCTATATCGGAGACGGAACAGGTGTCACAATCCCTGTTCATGTCACCTATCTTCATGCTTATTCCAGGCTCTGCATCAATGCTTTCTTTCGATTCAATGAAGCAGCCCAAACAGGTTCTGCTCTGTTGCATCAAACAATCGTCAGACAGCAATGAAATGCCTTTAGGCTCCGTGTACCTAAATGGGGCTTTGTCAGAATCCTCTGGTACGGATAAATAACTCACACCCTTTGTAACACAAGATGTAAGGGAAATGGCATGTGTAGAGGAATCATTTGAAGTATGTTCAGGCACATCAGCTAGTCTCAGAGGAGAGGGCGGGTCCAACGTGCTGCCCTCTTTTGAAGTTGGTAAAGATAACACCCTGTGGCCAAGTTCATTTTCTTTTGGTGAAGTGAAAGATGACAAGGTAACGGCAGCATCTGCCGCACTGTAAGACTTCATAAATTTCCCTGCTCCACATGATTCTAGATGGAAAGAGAAAAAGCTAAACAACTTTAACATACAGCACTCCATTTTACTTTTAAGGTTATGCAGATGAACAATTTAAAATGCATTACTAAGGAGAGATAAGAAAAATTACACACAAATCTTTTCAATCTGAACCAAGAGGAATTATTTTGGCATAGGGGAACTGAGGTAGCCACCATATGGAATTTATTATTGCTATCAAATTACAATTATCTCAAAAGAAACTGAAAGGATATGGCAGAACTTGTTAAAATCTCATTATGATTACAGTTATGGCTTAGCTTTCATCTTGGCTCCAATTCAGCATTATTCCAAAAATTATTCATTCATTTAATTTGTTAATTAATCTTTCATTAAAATCTGACATTGGGGCAAGAAAGAAAATGATCAGAGTTTTGAAAGAGTCATACCCAAGTAACTATGAATGTAAACTGTGAAATTTCAGTAGATTAGAATCTGCTTTACAACCACAAGAAACAGATGCCTTGACTAGAATGCTAATTCTGCTGACCTTTGTCTGTTGACAATTTTTATCCACATACATTATTGATTCTATACATCATCCAGATGATCAAAGGTGCAGTCTTCAGGTGAAGCAAGTTTATAGGAGAATGGGAAGTTAAGGGATATGCAGGCATTTTGAAGCTATACATTTTGCCCATAAATATTAGATTCCCACTATAACTTATTCTGTTCAAATCTAAATAAGAAGCTGCATATGTGAGCTGGTCTCTTAAGTGATATGCTCCTGACTGTGGTGTTGCTGAGGTGAGGGCAAAGATTACTTATAAAAAGACAAAGCAGTTTCCATTGAGTTGTGGATAAGTCATTTATAAAGGGACATGCACAGATGGAAGATTTTAATGTATTACTGGTGAATATCGTACAGTATTGCAGCTGCTCTGCCAAAGCCAAGACTTATGTCCAAGTTAACTGGTATGAGAGACCATTAGGCATTTGGACCAGAGCACATGACCAAAATTCAGTTCCCATTTTGAACTCAATCATAGTTATTTTTATATTCCTGTTCTAAGTTCATATGTCTACATGCACAGTCCCCACTGTCAACTTGTCATACAATACTACCCATGGCTACTGCCGAGGTTTCATTGGGAGCAAGTGTAATTACAGCATGTCAAGTTTACATAGGCAGTTTCTATTATCAATGTGGACATAGGAATTTAGGCATATAAAAACATAAGGGATTTAAATGCTATGGATCAATGTTATAATTAAAAGCAATTCTCAACATTTCCTGCAGTTTTCCCAAATGGAAGAAAATGGTCATTTGTTTAATGAAAGCCATTCAGTTAAAACAGACTCATCTATGTATACAGCAGAAGTAACAAGCAACTGTTGGAAATGATTAATATGTAATCACAAATCAACTGTAGCTGCTTTTAACTGTAGTTTTAAATAAGAGCCCTTTTTCTAACTATTAAATGCATAAATATTAAATGCACAAATATTCAAAGGCTATTTTTGGTACCCATTTGGTAATCTATGGTGAAAGGCCCAAATCCATTGCCAAGGTTACCTTTATTTCGGAAAAAGGGTCAAAGCAACTTAAAGATAAGACAGTAATCTTGTCCACCTTGCCACTGCACAAAGTGGCGGAATATGGTTCACAGCCATGGGGTCCATCAAGGAAGTAATGTGTCAGAGATCAGGCAGCTCATAAATCTATATGGCAGAAATTCCCACTCTTTATTTTTATTTTCACTTTCACTGGATACCTCCATGTCCCTACATGTTTTATATTTTAACCTCAATATCAATTCTTATTATTTAACATTCTTAAATGTTCCTTATAACTTCTCTCTGCTTAGCCCAATAAGAATGTATCATTTCAAGGATCCAATAATGCTTTATCTCAGTCTAGGCAAAGAACCAAAATAAGGAAAAAGGAGAAATACTTCCTTTTTCCAAAAAATTGGCTTAAAAATTATTACTTTTATTTTTAAGGGTAGTTTTCTTCCTTTTTACATCAATAGGAAAGATACAAGTGTTGTGAATTGAGTACCTTCCTTTGGAATCAAGTGTCTATACAAACATTCTCAAGATCAGCTACAGGATGGAATTTTAGTTCTCTTTTTTCTCCAGCAATCTATTTTAATAGCCAAATCAAATAAGTACTCTTGGGTGCACTGTACAGTGTGACATTTTCATTTCCCATAGCAGTCTCTTTACAGCTCTGAATGAATGTCAATGCAATGTCAATTAATGACAAGGTATTATATAGGTACACGGTGTATCATCTGATTCATTCCATTTTCAGCTTTATTCTACTGTCATGGTATCTCACCAATTGAATTTCCCAAATAAAGCTAACCTGTTAAATTCTTTCCTCCCAGCTTTGCCTCTCCTTTCATTCCAGTGCCCTTTGTTAAGAGTGGACAGGCTCACAATAAACTTGAGGAACCACCTCCTTTATACACTCTCCTCTTTAGAAACACTAGCCCTCCTGGATAACATAACATTTTGGACACAAGGGGCAGGAAAGTTTTCATCTTAAACATCATGAAATTTGAAAACAATTCATTTTACAACTATCATCTTGATACACTAGGTATTTCAGCTTTGTAACAGGAGGCAAGAGAGAAAACGGGGCAGAAACTCGACATCTGTTCTTTGCTGTATAGATGCAATTTAGTTGCATGTTGAACTCTGTTTCTGAAATTGGATTCCACTGAAGTCAAACATGAACCTCAACACATAATTGTTATTATATACCAAGTCTAACGCATGCAACAGAAGCTGATTTTCCACAGCTTACTACATTAACACTGCAAATGCAATTCAAAGTTGGCTGTAAGGTGCTGAGAATCATAAAAGGCTTCATTTAAATGCAAATTTTTCCCAGAAAAACTTACAAAAACTATTGACAACAGTAAAAGGAAGAGCCTTTATGTTAAATCTGCAGAAGGAGGTCTTCACCACTTACACGCCTGTAAATTCTAATGCACCCATCAAGGTATTCTAAATTAGAAAAGCAGTGGGATACCAATCATCTTACTGGACATTGGATGCTGCAGGAAAGCTTATCTGTGCCTAAGCCCAAAACTCAGAGCAGCAGCCTTGACTTTCCACATTCTTTCAGCCAGAAATGTGCTGCCTAGTCCTCCTTTCCCAAGGCCAGGCGTGGGAGCTCTTCAGCTAGTAGCCCACTTGGCTCTGGACTGTCCTCGGGGCGTAGGGGGCTTCTGAGACTTG
>JARFYF010000112.1:84119209-84133984 GCA_030265395.1 Rhina ancylostomus | reverse complement strand
TTTCTCTTTAGTGGCAGGATTGGGAAGGGGGTGGGGTTAAGATTTATTGTTAGTCCAGGGATAGAGATTTAAATATTAACAAATGAGGAATTCAGCAAACAACAGTGCCTTTTATGTTAAAGTGACAAGATCATCCTGTGGTAAATGTGGAATGTTCCTGGAGAGAAAAGAGAGCATATTCTGTTGCTGGCTACCAAGGAGACCAATCTGATCTGTAGTTACATGAATATTCTAAGATGGAGGCTGCTCTACCCTTTCCAAAACCATAATTATATTTGCATCAACAACTCTTCTGGAGAGTAGTTAAAAGTTTTGAATAATTAGCAAGGAAAGTGAACATGATAGAATTTTATTAATTATACATTTTAATATGGAAAACATTTATCTGAGCACTTTTGGTCACTGAGGAAGAAAAAATAACAAATGAATTACCCAAAGAAATGAGTTTATTCCTAGAGCCCAAAGGATAAAAATTTCATTTTCTATTTCCTTTAAAACTTAACCAGAGAAAACAAAAATTGCTGCACAACTGACTCAAGTTCCTTTATACACATTATATTATTTGGTAAAGCATCAATGTTTTGTTGCTGTGAATCATTTTGATTTGCAACTAGTAATTTAGCCCATGGAGAGAACTCTGCCAGTGTGAATTTGCAAATAGGAAGTTTCCAAAGACAGCAATGAGATAATGACCAGATTTTTAAAAAAAAAATTAAAAATGTTGTTAACTGAAGAATAAATACTGGTCAAGACATATGGGATAGCTTTTTCCCCACCCAGAAATTGAGAAGACAGACAGAACCTGTGTTTAAAATCTATTTCTATTTCATTTGCTCACCATTATATTTGAAAAACAAATTGAAAAGAAAAAAGTTCAGATGCTAGAAATCTGAAATAAAAGCAGAAAGTGCTGTGAATACTCAACAGGTCATATAGCAACTGTGGAGAGAGAGGAACAGAATTAATGTTTCAGCTCAATGACGCTTAATCTGATAAAAAATTATTGGTTAAAAAAAAACTTCCCGTTCTCTCCACAGACCTGCTGAGTATCCTCAGCATTTTTATTCTTAACACAACACCTGATTTTGTGGATTAAAAGGGTTAACTAATATTTTCCACAATCAAGTTATTCAGAAACGCAAGATTAAAACATTTTGCTAGCCACTAATATTACTCTACATTAAGTGGTGGGAGGAGGGTAAAGAATAAAGGAAATGGATGTTGGCAATTTAAAAAAAAATGCAGGGAGCAGACAGGCAACAATGGCATAGATTGTACTGTGCATTTCAAGGAACTATGTTTAGCAATTCTTCATCTTTGCAGAATTACAAACATTCAAACGACGAAAAAAAATGTGGGTATATATTCCAGCTGATATTCAAGTCAAAAATGTTGCAGAACTCTTGGATGCAATTCATTATACTTCATTTTTAATCCTCAGTAGATAAGCAGGCAAGACCGATTCTGTTGGCAGTTAGTTTAAATGTATTTGGCAAAGGTATTTCAGCTTCAAAAGATGCAAAAGTGCCAACTTCGGCGTGGAGTCATGATTGGAACAGAGTGCTGTGGTGCAAGACAAACATAGGGTAGTTGTCCTTAAGTGTGCAGCCAGAACAAATAAATTCTTAGGATTCAACTACATTATACACAACTGATTAAAAGATAGTGCTTCACTGTGGGCCACAGCCAGCAGTAACCATACTATGTTGCATTCCAACATGAAGGCAAACCTTTATCTTAATCACAGTGACAGAAAAAAATACATAAGTAAAACTTAGTATCCAATCCTGCTGCTGACATTCTCTTTTTTGCATCTAGTCAATTCATTCTTTCATTGTCGTCCAAAATATAACCTAATGATTAAATGGTCAGTCACCATTTCCATACATACAAGATGGACAATGTACATTGTCTCATTGGTAACAAGCCCCCCCTAGTGGCCTTGACTAAGATTAAAAGTTTAGCAAACAGTTCAGGGAGCATTCAACCATTTAAAAAAATTAGCCAGTACTTCAATGTCCATGCAATCAAATTAAGATCTCCAATCGTTCTTTAACTCACCAGAAAGCTTTAGTCCACGTTCACCAACTTGAGTGTTATAACCATGTGGCATTTTGAGAATGGAGTTGTGAAGCCCAGCAATCTTAGCAACGTGGTATATTTCTTCTGCTGTTGCATTGATGTTCCCATATTGGAGGTTATAGAAAATTGTATTGTGGAACAGGACAGCATCCTATGAGGCAAAGAAAACAAGCAATTTCAATTTTAAATGTGGAAAAATACTTAGTTTGATGGGGGGGGGAAGCATGCTTGTGATTAAAATGCTTCACAATAATCTCTTATTCAAGAATTAAAATTTTGCTTACAGACTCCACTTGTAACAAAAATGGACTCCTGACAGTAATTAAAATCTCCATTCATTTATTCCTAGAATGAGCATTTAATACAGAATAGGACCATTCAGGAATAATTTCATATAGTTACAGAGAGGCAGACTGTCAACACATGAGCCGATTGTAAAGGAAATGTTCTTAAAATATCAGTTTGATGCAATACAAGTATACAGCGACAATAGACAATTTAAGGGACAGAAGAATTTTCACTCCATTAAAGTTAAATCTGGCAGTACTGTATTTCAGATTTATGTTCAAAATGATGGGCCTTAGCTGGTTGCAGAAAACCCACATACCTTCTTACAAGTCAAACGGTCTTGTTTGCTTAGAAAGTATCAAAACAAAAATAGCCTTAAATCAATTCAAATCTATACTATGATGAACAGACTATTCATTACAATGTTCATATCTGTGAAAATATAATTTCCATAATACCAACTAAATAAATGGAATATGCATCCAACAGATGAAATTATCTTTTAATGTATATTTTTTGTTAGAACTAGCTGAAAGAATTATATTCAATAAATTTCAAATTTTTTTATGTATGAAATACATGACAGTTATATAATTCTATTAAAGAGGTCAAAGAATGGACTATTGTTTAAATGAAGTGTCCTTTGATACATCTGGTTTAAGATGATACATTTTGAAATAAACACAGGAATTGCTGAAGGTACATAGCAGGTCAGACAGCATGTATGGAGAGAAAGAAAGCCACCATTTCAGGTTGATGATCTTTCATCAGAACAGGTTATATAGAAAATAATTCATATTTAATGGATGACATGGCTTGCTGGGTGGTAATACTTCCAGGATAAAAAAATATTTAATGGATGTAAATAGGAAATGCATTAAAAGTGTTTAACATAGCAAAGTCCTGAAATAATCTGGACTATTTTAAATTCACTTTTTCTTCAATATTTATTTAGTTGAACAAAATCTTGCACAAGGCTCAAGTAATTTGTGAGACTAATGGTGTGAGAGATGTGGTGAAGTGCTTGAATGGCAATGAAAGCTCATTGTAATAAGCAATTGTAGTCTCTTCTATTTTTTGTCCTTGAGAAGGCATTATTTCATAAATTTAAACAATCCAGAAAAACCCAGATGCCACTGTGCAAGTAGAAACGATAGAGTAGAAGTTAATTTTTGACAGTGGCACTAAACAATGGCCGATGGATTAGGTACCATTATTTACAGCCCCAATAATCATTTCTATTCCCTGCACTGCCTATAGGAAAATGTCCCCAAGTGTTTCAAAGCAGTTACATCATTGGAAACGACAAGAGCCAGTGAGCACATCATAGCCTTTTCAACAACACTATTTTTGAAATATTCAAAGCAAAGCCCTTGGACAGAAACGTCTGTAGAAAGCCTACAGCATTTGAACACTCCATCCAGTGCCCCAACCAACACATCCTGTTTCAAACTGAAATACGGGCTAAGTCTACTCCTTAAAGATTTGCTACATTCAAAGCATGCACACTGAATCCTAAGATTAGCTTGCAAGATGAATACCACATGAACATCTCATCATAGCTAATGCATTTATGCAACTAAGTTATTCTAAATCAGATAAACAACAGTCTACCATCTGTCATTGCAGTCAGCTTCAAGTTGGGCTTCCAATTTCAGAAGATTGCCCAAAGCAAGAATAAGTCAGACCACTATTGTGCTTAACAATTTGACTGATAATTTTCCTAAGGCAATGAATTTTATGCTATTCACTTGTTTTGAGTATGACAACTGTTCTGCAAGTTATCACCATACGTCAGTTCATATTTCTCCCCAAAGTCAATGGATATCAAATCTAGACTCAGATGTTCCTTCACTTTGAGGCTAGATCTGGCAGCTGCTTAAATAAAGTTTTAACCAAACAATGCATTTAAGACCAGATTTAAAAAAAAGCTATTTTGTCAAGTGATGGATCTTTACCTGTGGTACAATGCCAATGGCTTTCCGTAAGCTTTCTAAACTGATGTCTTTAATATTCTGGTTAGCCACGTATATATTCCCTTTCTGAGGTTCGTAGAAGCGGAACAGCAACCTCACTATTGTGCTTTTTCTACATCACAGAAAAAAAATTGTACTATTATTTAATATCAATGCAGAGACATGAATGAATCTACCATACAAATTGCCACTAATGAGAGAAAATTCTTTTTCATGACTTTAAGAACGATAAATTCGATAGCTTCACTGGTAAATACTGATGTGGAGTTATCCTATTGATACAAGGTATCCAAAGATTTTAAAAAAAGATATTTAGGTACAAATTATTAATAATCAATTTTGAAAGGGTAAAATACTGATCCAGATGAAGTACATCCACAGGTATTAAACTTCTGTGATAGCAGATGTATCCCTAGATAGAAATGATTCCTTAGAAACAAGGAAAGTGCTAGAGGCCTGAGAAAACTGATGCCAGTTCTCCATAACTGGTAAAGTCCAGAAAATTATAGGGCAGACAACTTACAGCTGATGTTAGGAAAAAGGATGAAAGTGTTATGTGAGAATGCAAACTGTATATTAAAAGATATGAAAATCAAACAGTTAAGTGTCTAGTCAGTCTTTTTTTCAAGAGGAGGCAGACTTGATCAGCCTTATCGGACTTTTGAAGTTAAAGGAGCGATAGACAAGGCTAAAGCAAATGTAATCTGTTTGAATCTTTATATCACATTTGATGAGATACCACAATGAAGACTCATGCAGAACTGAGGGTGAAATAACAGAATAGATTGCAAGTTTGATACAAAACAGTAAACAGAAATTGCAAATTTACGACAGCTACTAAGAGTGCACAGAAAGCTGGGAAGTAGTGTTCCATGAGATTAGAGCTGGAAAAACATAATTCACCATTTGCAAATTAGATCTGGCACTGGGAATCAGAAATACAATTTTAAAACTGCAGATTACAGCAAATTTAAAGATACAGTTTATCTTATGGAACAAAATGACAAAGTACAACCAGCTGATTGGGCATGTATTCAGTAAATGATTTTTAATGCAGATTAGTGCACACAGTGCATCCTGGTGGAAAGAGTGAGGAATTCACATACTGTTTGGATTAGAAACTAAATTTTGTAGAGGTAAAAGGGCATCTTAAGAAGTAACACTGAAAGTAGCACAAACGGCAAAAAAAAAGCACTCTAGTTCATTTTGAAGACATTCTGTTGCACTTATACAGAAACTTGTTGATATTACACATTATTATAAAAGGAAACAAAAAAAATTCAAAACAGTTCACATCCAGAATTAAGACTAGAGAGCCTGGAATTATTTTTTGCTGGAAAAGTGAAGCTGAAATGTTGCCCAATTGGATGGGTATTTGAGAATACATGTAGTGAAAATGTTTCAACTTTTGATGAAATCTCAAAAGAGGGATCACAAATATAAAATGAATCCTTAATAAACCCAACAGGGTATTCGGGTAAACTTCTCTACCAAGGAGTTGAAAAAACGTAAAATGCAACATCACAAAGAGGGTGAGGTGAACAGTGTAGATGATTTGAAGGGAAGCTTTATAGGCACAAAAGGGAAAGGGGAAAGGAGAATATGCTGATCTGGCTAATTAAGGAGACCCACATAGATGGATGGGCTGAATATCCATCTTTCCCTCAACACTGTGAAGTTTTGGCATAACTATTATTTGCGTATTAGGAGATTCAGAATTGTCTTCCATGCATTTTTTCCCCCAACCATCTTTCCTTTACAAATATCAATACTACTGCTGCATCTGTAAAATGAAATATGTTAGGAATAGGTAATGCACTTTATTTTAATAATGATCTGATTATACCATGATTTTTTAAAAAATTTACCCAATTAAGTTTCTCAGGAGATTAAACTGTACCAGAATATCTATTAACTTCCTTACTTTTAGATGACTTTGGTCAAAAGATGCACTTTGGGAATGCTTTGAAGAACCATTTAGAGATAGAAGGGCAATTGGAAAATTTAACTGTCAAACACACAGCGAGTGGTAGGCATGTGTTAAGCAAATCAGATGAAGAGAAGCAAGAACTGAAGTGCATTTCTGCAAAACAATTCTCTGGTACAAGTTCTCATCCATTGAGATCCAAATGATACCAATGGTTCAGTATTGTACTGGGCCATAGTGGAGAAGCAACTTATTGTTAAGTGCTGACTCTCATACGAGAATAAGAGAAAACATATGAAATAACATGCAAAACATAGACAGAAAAAGATAAGGGAAGAAAATGGGAACACATTTTTAAAACAAACCGAAAGACTGCCACCATAAAAGATGACTTACCCTGAACCACTACCACCTACAATTGCCACCTTTTTCCCGGCAGGAACTTCAAATGATACTCCATCAAGAACCTTTTGGCCATCCAGATACTCAAAGTAAACATCATCAAAAGTAATGGTAGAATTTTCAGGAGTAACCTGAAGTATTGGAGCTGTTTGTGCCTCCTATAAAAGCACAAAAACCAAGATGGATTATGCTCTGGGAACCACATCCAGTTTGTAAAAATAAGCACATGCTGCCTCTTCAGATGTTGTAATTGGAAATTACTGTCTTACTTCAAATCTTGAGTTTTAATCAAAATGATTTTTAATTTTAACATGCTTGTATATAAATTTCAGACTAAAAATCCAGAACTTAAAGACCCTGCATGACTGACTTTCAAAAAGTTGCACCATCTTACCTTAATCTTTGTGTCAATGCTTAGCAAAGTAAACAATGTGTTCATGTCTATTAGTGCCTGTCGTGTCTCTCTATATACGGTGCCCAGAAAATTTAAGGGAAGAGACAACTGGAAAAGTAGTCCATTTACCATCACCAGATCTCCTACTGTTAGTGTACCTACAAAAATGGATTGGACGTTACAAGATATTTCCATTTCATTTTCAGTTCAGCTCGAGCAAGACAAACAAAAACACTTAACATTTTATTTTAAAATTTGGGAATAAAAGGTTTGTCCTATCCAACTTATGATGATGAGTTTACCTAAATCTTTTTAAGAAACAGAATGCCATATCATTATACTGTAAAAGACAATATTAATCATATTAATTAGAAATATGGCACGTTAAAGCACATCCTATTATACCAATTTTTTCTTTATTTCATTTGAATCAGATAGAAAGGGACATGGTCATCCAAAACAGTGCAAGATGAAAAATGATAATCAAACACCACAACATTAAAATATTTTAAGTAAACACTTTACACACTGTTATTGAAATGCAGTCACCACACTGGGTATGCAAAAGCGGACATTCTTACATGATGAATTTCAGCACTGCAGCAGGCAGAATGGATTCCTATATTTTCAAATTATTGCGGGTTTATTGGTCAATGCAGTTGGAGAAGACTTAAGCTTTTTTTTCCAGCATTGATAGTTGATAAAAGGATACCCAGTACATCTAAAATGTTTAAATTAATTCCATTTCCTGAACAGATAATGGGAAGAGGCAGATGTCAAGAAGGAAGAACTAATTTGTCCAATCCCATATGATGATTACTGCTTGCTCTTCTGACCACTGGTATCATCTCCCTTTCCAGCTGAATATTAATGCCTACCACATTGTCCAGGGAACAGCCATTTTAATGGTGTATTCATCAATGTAAATCAATCTACTCCTTGAGAACTGTGAGACAGCAGCTTTACCAGTCCTTCAGACACACCTATGATCTTACACACAGCCATAGCATGAATGTTAGTTAGCTACCTCCCCATGCCTAACAAAAGTTCTCCAGCAGGCCATGAGCTATATCAACTGCATCTTAATGTGGAATGTGGGAGTTCTTCTCAAAATAAAACTAGAAAGGAAAGTACAGCTTCACAGATATAACACATTAACCAGTTTAACAGCAATACCTGCCAGGATTCCTTGACTAGCAAGTAACATGATCCCAGTCAGACCAAGGCTAAAGATAAGATTCTGACCAAAGTTCAGCACTGCAAGACTTGAGGTAGTCTTCAGAGATGCATCTTCATAAGATTTCAAGAATCCATCATATCTTTCTGCTTCATACTTCTCATTATTGAAATACTGCAAATGGAATTTAAACTTTAGTACCCTTTTGTCAATCAATAACCTATTTTGTTATTAAAGTTTACTACCATAAATGTAGAGCAAATAAGTTACACATTACAAAGCATATAAATGAAATATACATCTTAAGGATATTCTTCAGAAAGCAGTACATTTCTAACTTATTTCCACACTTAAATTATTTTGATATTTTCAAGAAATATTTTCTGCTGTACCAGGAGCACCAACTCCATGCCCCCAAACCTCCCATCGACAGGACACTGGCTTCGTGCCCGGAATTTTTCATGGAAGTCAGACAAGTTTGTTTGTATCTACTAAATGCCCCCTTCACAGTACATCTTAGGATATGGACATTATAGCCAGATCAATTTTTTTTATTGCAATTCAGAAAATCAGGAGAGACTGATTTATTTACTTTCCAATTGGATTGCATTCACAATAAATCTGTGCAAAATATTAAAAATGTTATCTACTTTGATAGAAATAATCTAAATAGTTCAAGTCACAAGGAACCAAATGAAATTTAATATGAATTAGAGGCAGCTCATGCTAGTGGAAATGTTCTTAATCTTTTACATTTCTGCAGTAGTTGATATTATTTGGAGGGGAGGAAGAATTTTAAATGTATAATCTTAGAGCAAGGGAAAAGATTGCTTAAAAGAAAATACAAGACTATTCAGAATCTCACAAAATTGAAATCTGAGTATCGTACCTTCACAGTTTCATAATTCAGGAGAGAGTCTATCGCAGCATTGCCAGCATCATTATCAGCTTTATTCATTTTGATTCTGAACCGAGTCCTACAAATGAGAAATTACACTGAAGTTGTAAAGTTGCCACAGAAAAGACATTAGCATGTAGAAAAAAAGTAAAAATCAAATGTTAGTTCTACAGTACCTCCACTGTGTAATGCCAACAGTAAAAGCTGAATATGCACCCAAAGTCCCTAGGGTTATTAATGCAAACGACCCACCGCATTTAAAGTACTGCAAAAAAAATTAAAATTGAAAATTGAATTTATTAATCAAAATGCAAGTGATTTGTACAAAAGAATCCAAATATGACAAATGGAGATGGATCGATGTGAAGATGATTTCTTTCAAAATCTATCTTGATTTGGTCTGCTCTTTATGATTAAATTTATTAGGCACTAGATGTTGGCTCCTGGATATTATAAGTCAATTATAGATAGCAAGAGGAATGACAATAACTTGCAAATTATAAACCTCAAAAACCTTAATTCAATCTATTGGTTGAAAAGCACCTGTGAAGAGTATGATGAGATTTATGTAAACGGAGATCCTTCTTCCCTCTGGGACAGTTCAAATTATAAATGGCTCCACAACTGTTCAAAATTTAACTGTACGTCATGGGTTGACTCACATCACAAACGTTGGACAATTGAGACTTGAGTTACTAGTTTAATCCATCCTATCCAGTGAACTGTTTTTTTTCCTGACCTTAAGAATTTTGTTGTCACATTATGGTTTAACTGGAACACAAACAACAACCAAAATCACTGAGACAGTAATTCTTAAGTGATGATGAAAATGCCTTAATTCAAAATACTTCAATATTTAAAAAAATTGGCACCATTGTCTAACCTCTTAAAAAAACTACCTTCCACACACCACGTGATCATATTCAAGTTTCTTAAATCACTATTTTCTTGACTATGGGGCTGGATTGTTGCCTGAACTTCACACCCACCCACACTTTTCTCTCCAAATATGGAAGGCTAAACGAGCTGATGTTCCACCATCCGACTGGCATTCAGTGAGGTGGAGCTGGCACCAAGAATGAGTGTAGGCCTTTGATTTCCAGCAGACCCATTGTTCTACGAACAAGGCTCTGGGATATGAGGTATTTAAAAATAAAAAAAATTAAGACACTAATAAATAAAAATATTAATGTGAAATGAAGCAAAGCACTGTCACAGAAGCAGACACTCCTTCATATAAATGTGGTCACTACTGACACATCAGTCCCCCTTGGATAAAGCTGAAGTCCAGATGCAAAGTGTACCTGGACACACTTCAGCAAGTCATTACTCCACCAGTGGGCTCAATGGAGAGTGCTTCAAGGATGTGTGCCTGCATGCATGCATAGAAGTCCAAGACTTCCTGAGCAGAGATCTGTTTGGTATCAAATCCTGACCTGATCATGGAAACTGACCATCCACACCCTCTTCATTTTACCTGCTTACAATTGGAACCCCACTATTAAAGGAGGAGAGAAAAAACAGGAAACTACAGAACAATTGGAGGGAAGATGCTAAAATCCATTACTGGAGGAAGTAGAAAATAGGAGGGGGCAGAATCAACATGGATTTGTGAATGGGATATTATGCTTGACAAATCTGTTGATATTTCTGAGGTTGTAACTAACAGAATAGACAAGGGGGAAACCAATGAATGTGGTGTAACTGGATGCTCAGAAGACCTTCCATAAGTTGCCAAACAGATTAGTTAACAAGTGCAGATGGAATTTGGGGCAATTACAGGTAAATAGACACAAATAACAGGAAAAAATGGGTCATTTTCAGGTTGGAAGGCTATGAGGTGCCACTAGGATTGGTGCTAGGGTCCCAGTTGTTCCTAACCCGTAATCAACAACTTGTATGAGGGGATCATTTATAATAAGCTGGGTGCCAGAATTGGGTTACAAGGATGGAGAAATATTTTTGGGGAGTTGGGGGGGGGGTGGGGGGAGGTTGGAGAGAAAGGTGGGTATAGACCGGCTAAGTGAATGGCTAAGGGGATTGGAGAAGGAATAAAATGTGGAAAATTGCAAGATCAATCACTTTGGTGAAAAAAGGAGAGTTTTTTTTAAAATGAGATACTGAAAAATGTTGATGTTCAAAAGGGCCTGGGTGTCCTTGTACACAAATCACTGAAGTACAGTGTGCATGTACAGCAAGGAATTAGGAAGGCAAAAAGAATGCTTTTTTTGTGCAAGAGTATTTGAGTGTGAGAGTAGAAAACGTTATACAATCATATTGGAGCCTGGTGAGATTGCAACTGGAATACTGTGTACAGGTCTGGTCTCCCTATCCAAGGAAGGAGATATTTGTAATAAAGGAAGTTCACCAGGTTGATTCCTTTAATGCTGTGTTTGCCCAATGGAGCAAGATTAAGCAAACAGGGCCTATGCCTTATTAAAAGTGCAACAAGGCATCATTGAAATATACAAAATGCTTATGGGGCTTTACAGGTAGATGCAGGGATGTTGTTTCCCTTGGCTGAGGTCTCCAGAACTGGGGGTCAGTCTCAAAATAAGAGGTCGATCATTCAGGACTGAGATGAGAAGAAATTTCCTCGTCCAGAGGGCACTGGAATTCTCTACCCAAATGGGGATATGGAGGCTTAGTTACTGTATATATTCAAAACACGGATTGATAAAATTTTTGAATATTAAAAGGATCAGGGATATGACTGGCAGTTCTTATTTGACCAATTCTACAACATGTAACAATGGGAATGGATAACAGTGCAAACTATTGACGTGCTGTGAATTGGGAGTATGAACTTTCAAGTTTCAATTCCCACCCAATGAATTTCCAACATTTACTGAGCAACCCACTTCATGCCAGGAAAAGCTAAAAGCATCTTGATATGTCCCTTGAAAAATGCTGTTGCTTGCAAACACACAGAAGTTCAGATGAGGGTCTGGAGAATTCCAAGTAAAAGGCACAGCAAGAGGAGCTGCTGCCTCACATCTCCAATGATTCAGGGTCAATGCTCCAGTGCTGTTTGTGTGGAGTTTTTCTCTTGCCCACTGGGTGGTCCAGTTTCTTCCCACACCAAAGATATGCGTGTTGGTAGGTTAATTGACCAATGTAAATTGGTCCTAATGTATGATTGAGTGGTAGAATCTTGGGGGGGGTGCAGTGAAAATAATATCAGATCAGTGTAGGATTACTGTAAATGGGTGCTAATGGTCAGTATGGATTCTATGAGTCAAAAGGCCTGCCTCCATGCTGCATGACTCTCTACGACCCAGAGTCTGGGTGCCCCTACTGTGATATTTTATTCCCTGTAATAAAGTAATCTGCAAAAGAACTATTTCCTGAGGAAAAACATTAACTTGGTTAAAGACACACAAGGGCCTGCCCAAAACACATTTGTCTTCCAGTGCAACATGATGCCCGTCAGTAAATGCTGCCAACTGGCACAGTCCAGAGTGCAGGACTCCATGCTGAGAGACGCATTGAAGTTTACTGTAGCCACTGCAAAGACTTTGTGGGCAAGGATCATAGCCTAAGGTTCTTCTGCTCCTGAACAGAGGTGCTGGGGTCCTGTATAACAGCCTCTCAAACATGGGTATATTGTTTAAAAATGAAACAGAAGTTGCATCAATGCATTGCAAATAGAATGTATTGATTTGATGGCACAATGAATGTAAAGACATACTGATTGTATCGTATTTCCTACATTCTTATACATACAGGAAATAAAATACAATATTTTATGAATAAACACTTTTAACAGACCATTATTCACTGGACACAAAGCCAAGATCTCATAGCTTCTTTATTGTATACAACACAATTCATAAACCACCTGTGTCCTCATCTTGTTAGCCTGCAAATGACTAATGCAGTTTGTCTTACTTCTATCCAAGCTGAGCCAAATAATTTAGATACCCAAATTTGTTGTGTGATTAAATATTATCTGCAGAAAATACAGGCATGATTTAACAAAATCGTTAACATATTTCTTACACCAAGCTGAATAAAGCTATTTTTAAATTACCTTTGTCACTTTTGAAACTCTTCCAATCTAGCTCTTTTCATCTGGGTTTTCTAATCAAGATATTACAGAGTCATAAGACCCAAGGGAAAGTTTCCAGCTTACTCTCGTCTATTGGCAGCACATGATAACCGAGTGTACAGAATGTAAATACAATGGTCAATATTAACCAACAGCTATCAGTTGCTCATGAATTGACAAACTGGTCCATGGCATTTTCAGCGAGTACCGAAAACAGTTCAAACAAACATTACTTACCAAAATGCTGCTAACAAGTAGCACTTCAAATGTGGTGGGACCCAGGTTAAACACTAAGGCACTGAGCACAAAACTGATTCCTCTTGTTCCTCTGTCTATGGCTTTTGAGAGTGCGCCTGTCTGTCTGCTGAGGTGGAAACCCAAATCTAAGTTGTGCAGGTGGAGGAAGACATTTTTAGCTATTCGCCTGATGGAACTTTGAGCTACTTTGCCAAAGACAGCATTCCTCAGTTCATTGAAGGCAGCTGCGCAAACCCTGGAAACACCATCTGTAAAGGAATTCAGAAAATTCAAATTGCCTTTTGTTTTTTTAAAAAAAGTACTTCAGCATTTCAAAATTGCTTCAAGTATAGAATTACAAAACTTTAAGATTGAACAGAAATTAAAAAATCTAAAATACACCTAAATTGCATTTTTTATTTGAACAAAAATGCAGCTCAACTATCTGCAAATTCTAAGCCTGATACGTGAAATGATCCCAAATTTTTTCAGTTTGTGAGTAACCCAATCTCAGTTGGGCTGCGATAAACTGGTAAATAGTCTCATCATTGCAGGCTTTGGGAAGAGAGATACAAGATACAGAAAAGGATCTCTGTTAATGGTCACTTTCCAGCAAGCTCGGCAATAAGTGCATGTGAATATGTTGATTCAGGACAGGATACAACTCTGCTTGGATCCAGCCAATTATTGGCAAAAACTTGCTCCTGCTCAGCACGAAATTCACATGAAAAATGACATTTCATACAATGTAATGGACAGCAGCTGGTATCTGAGTAACTGCATCTCAGCAAGAAATCAAGTGTCTCAAAAGGAGGAGAAACAAAAAAAACTGAGTAAACAACAAATGCTGAGTTCAGTCAAAACAAAGAACCACAATTGGCACGAGATATTTGATCAATGCTTATGCTGGCTCCATGAAAAGATACCAGTATTACAAATTGAAATGTTTCTGGGGAATTTAAGCTAATTATTGGCAAGTTATTTCAAAAATATAATTGTTCTAAGCAATACTTTATATGCTATTACCTCATGCTAATTCCTACCACCCGGTGGCTCTGACATCCACCATCAAGAAGTGCTTCGATAGGCTGGTCATAGCATACATCAACTCCAGCCTCCCAGACACCTTGAACCACTGCAATTTGCCTACTGTCGAAACAGGTCTACGGCAGATGCCATCTCCCTGGCCATTTCTGGAGCATCAGGACAGTAAAGACATCTATGTTAGACTATTGTTTATTGACTACAGCTCCACCTTCAATTCTACAATTCTAAGCAAACTCACCTCCTAACTCTGAGACCTGGGACTCAACACCTTTCTTTGCAACTGGATCCTCGACTTC